>JAUBOD010001004.1:1966126-2094680 GCA_032353885.1 Nothura maculosa
TAAGGGAGCCGCCGCTGCCGCCGCCCCCTGCGCGCGGCCGCTGAGGGCAGCGCCGGCGGTTGGGCGCCGTCCGGGAGACACCCGAGGTCTGGGAAAGAGCAGGGAGACGGAGCCGCCCGTGCACACGTGGCTGTGCTGCCCGGCTCCTGAATGGGGTGAAAATCGTCACTTTTGGTCCCCTCAGCAGCGGGTGCTGAGCAGCCTTGGTGCAGCAAAGGGACAGCAAGGGCAGTTTGGGGCTGCACGGATGGGGACGGTTTCCCCCAATAGCCACAAAGGGGCTGCACCGTGATCGGGTTGTAAGTTCATTCAAAGCCTGGCAGCAAATCCAGGCTGGGATCACGGTCTCAGAAACGTTCCTGGAAGCACAACCAGGAATCGTGTCCGCTCGCCCAACCACATGCCATGAGGCCTGGGCATTTCAGGTGGGATAGCAGAGGAGCTGAGAAACTGCTCTCCTCAAACCCAGGAATGGGCAAACTCCCCCTGGGTCTGGTTTGCTGCCACCTCCTCCTCACTCTCAGAGCCTCGGGAAGACCCTGCATCAGGCAGCTCCATCTCCAGGAGATGGCTGAGAAAAGGACACTTGCAACAATGGCTGTCAGTGCAGAAGGTCAAAAATTCAAAGGAAAGAAACTTCCTAAAGTTACGCAGGAAGAGATGGGTCATAGGGTGAGTGCAGCCCATGGCCAAAACCTTGACGAAGGTGAGGCTGAGCTAGAAGGCACCCAAAAACTCCATCCCATTAGACCAAGCGCTGATGAGCCTTCCTCCGGAGCAGCGCGTGTAATTGTGGTCACCCACATTCAGGGATGATGAAACAGACCAAGTGCAGAGGACAACTACAAAGATGATTGGAGAACACAGCGTATTTCATGGAAAGAGATTAAAGGAGTAGCTTTTTGAACCCAGCATACTGCATACTTTTATTTGAGCGTGTTTAAATAGTTGATTAATCTCTAGGTGATGCAGTGTCACTCATAGCTGTCCCTAATGTCCTCAGTAATTGCCTCAATACTTGTGGAAGGTGAGAAAGATAGAATCCAGATCCCATGTGTATGCACACATACATCACTGATACACATATGAACGGTAAAGCGTAATGCTGAACGTACATTGCAGCCATCACTTAGTGAGACTTGTCCAATTCACAGGATCTTTTCCAAGCAAGCCTTGCACCAGCCTTCCCTCTTCAATAGAGAGGACACTGTCCCCTCTGCCCAGAAATGTTCACCTAGAGGACCTGGAGTTTGTTGTTGCTGCGGTTAGCACAAACCCCTTGGATATCTGCAGCGTGACAAGGCACCCACAGCATCACTCCCAGTTGATGGTGCACGGAAAGAGTGAAAAGCTGGAGTTACAGCTTGACTGTCACACTGAAAATAAAAAGAGAGACAAATATGAGTTTAGTTTCTCCCTCTGCAGGGCAGTAGCATCAAAGGTCTAACGGCAGTGGCCAGCTATCAGGGATCCTCCACTGGGACTCATTTTGGCAGCCCGTGTCCCCTGGTATCCAGCCTACAGCATGTGCAAAGTCCTAACTTATTGCCTAGTTCTTACTCCAACCAGTAGTGTTCCTGTTTCCAGCCCTGAAATGTTGTACACCAGCAGAAAGCACAAGGACTTTAAAAAAAAAAAAAAACTTTTAAAGTTTTCCTTTCTGTTTTCTTTTTTCCCCCCCTCTCCCTCTTGAGGAACCTGCTCCCACATTACAGAACACACTTGTGTTACTGGACATCACCACACGCCACAGTCTCAGGGATCACCAGTGTCTGTCACATGCTGAAATACGTTTAAGGATCTGGGCAGTAAATGGCAAAAGGAAATTTATGTAAGCTGAAGATAGTCTAGAAGTGGTGGCTACTGGCCTTGCTGCCTGGCCCAATATCCAAAGGGAAGGTTCCAATATCCAAGTCCAGCTTTGCATCCCGCTGTTAAAATACATAAATAAAATCTCACAAGCCATGACTGTTTGAGCTCAATCCCTTGCTTGCCTGAGGTCCTCAGGCTCCTCATCAGCCCAGGATGATCATGTTGGCTCCTCATCAGCTGCACGGTGCGGCTCCCCCACTTTGGACCACTTCCCTGCCAGCTGGGCTCACAACTTCACCCTCTCCCAGGCCCACGTCCCAGCTGGGAGCTGGGGAAGGCGCTGGATGCAGCAGGGCTCCCTTTCCCTCCCCGGGTCACAGCTCAGCGTTACTGTCACTCTACCCCTTGGGGACGCCCAGCGTCAGCGGGTGCCAGCCTGGCCTGACCAGCCCTGCCGGCCGCGTGAGCGGGAAGGAGCCTGCGATGGGCGAGCGCCCAACTGGCTCGGGGCAGGCGCGGGCCGGGCCCCACGCGCCCGCCGCCACGAGCCAGGCCGAGCCGCCAACGTTATAAAAATAAATTAATGGGCAAGGAGGGAAGAAAGGGAAGTGTCTCCAAGCAAGCGTCCAGCTTACGTGCAACCTTTATGCAACAGCCAAGAGGACAAATGGCCCTGCTGCCCTTGGCTAGTTGCCTTGCAAGCGCTGGTGCTTTCCCGGAGCTGCAGTCACAGGTGGCTGCTGCAAGGGAAGCTCCTGCTCCCACTCTCGTTGGAATTTTAAACAGAATTAGTGATGCATTTTGCCATTTAGCTAATGCACTTTAAACGAACACATTTATGATAGCAGTTTCCGAACTGACCAGTATTAAAAGCATCAATATCCCAGACGTATGAAGTTCCCAGATTGTGTCCAAACCTGTAGTATTTTTCTCCCGTTACATGTGTTTGTAAATAGTTAACATTTAAATATATATTTTTATCCTCATTCTTTCCAGTAGTAGCAAGAAAACCAGATCTGAGCCCAGCTAGAAAATATAAAATATGTCATATAATAAAATACAATTGCATATTTAAACAACAGCTACATAAGCAAATAGCAGAGCCTGATAAGAGCTGAAGACCCAAGAACAAGGTTACACGTTTCCCCCCAAATTTTACATTAGTTCTAGCATGATACCGAGGACTGACTGCTCCCTAGCAGCAGTAGCACATGTGGGTGCTCCTCATCACCTCTCCCTTCCCGTCACCCAGAGCCCACGTCACTGTTGGTTTGCACTGGGATTGTGCTTTTGAAGTGAATCTCCTCATTTTGCCCAAGCATCTCTAGACCAGTTTATTCACTACCAAAGATGCTGATGGCTTTACTCCTGAACAGATGCAAATGCGGCTTCAAACACGGAGAGCAAATTACTAAGGAACAGGCACGCTTTGAAAAAGAGAAAGGGGATTTCGCCAAGAACAACCCAAACTTCCTATCCTGAGTCATATGCTTTGAATTATTTATGTAGTTGTTGTTGGTCTGTGAATTCTGCCGGCCAGGAATGCTGTTTGGGACAACGCATTCAAGGTTATGCAAATTCCTTTACAGCAGCTCTTCAGACTAACGCGTTCAAACCAAGCCACCCGCCCCAGGGATTTGTCATATCTGCTCTTCGCCCAAGTGAGCTGCAAATGCAGCACAAGGGACCAAATTGCAGGATCCCCCTGACATCTACAGAGAAAAAAATATTTCCAAAGGACACCTGGACTAAAGTTGCACTAGAGAAATCACACAGAGCAGCCCATTAATGTATCCAAAGAGTGACCTGTAATGAAACAGCTTCAAACAAAATTGCAGTATTAATCCCTTCCATCCCAAATAGATCAAGTCGATATTAAAAATAAGTAGCTCAATACATTCAATGGCACTGGAGTGATGTAAATTGTTCGTTTTTACCTGGCTGCATGCAAGAATCTAAAACACACAGAACCATTCCCAGGTCGTAATGCTACCCATTCCAACACTAAGATGCAGCTAGGAATTCTCATTTTCAGCAAAACTGACATTTTCAAACATTAGCTACTTCTTTCTTATGGATTTCCATCACTAAACCAGCCATGTCGGTGTGGATCAGGCTGCCCTGCCTCGGGTGCAAAGCCTGAAGCCACATCCCGGGGCTTGCGGCATCGCTCCATGACAGCAGTGCCTGCAGACACACGCGGTGACACGCTGGGGCCACCACAAACAGCTTGAGCATCTCTCAGAAGAAACCTCCCAACCCTTTTATTCTGCTCCCCGCACCACTAGCACTTTCACCTGCTTCAGCGCAGACCCAAAACAAAGCGCCTGTTCCTGCAGGTTTCTCCTGGAGAGGCACCTCCACCACCTCTCTTGTGGAGAAGCATCCTGTGACACTTCCTTTCCCAAGTGTGTTTTTCACCTGCCCTCATTCAGAGCTCACATTCCTGCCATGGGCTGGAAACCAACACATGTCAGCTCGACAGAGCCCCCGTTTGAGCATCACATACAGGCATCTTCTGCATCCACGGGGAAGCAGACATGTTATATTGAGATCATGGACATGCATGTATTTTCCTGGCATGAAATAGTGAGATATTTTTAAATGAGTGTGAACATCCCATAATTAGATATATGAGACCTGTTACACAGTGTTTGCACTTTTTTTTATGAATGGATTGAGGAGGGAAAATAACTCAAAACTACTTCTACCACAAGAACTTTTTCCTCCAGCAGTCATAGTTCTTGTAGAAGTCTCCTAAACCCAATAACCTTGTCTGCTCAAGGAAAATTTTGAAAACATCTCCGTTTTAGTTCTCAATGACATTGGCTACAGAAAGCAGTATCTGCTGCTATGCCTCTAGACCAGTACTCCCACCCTATATATTTTGCTACATATATCAGCCCAAGGTTGCTTAACAGGTCCCCTAAGTAATTTCTATTTCCAGGTGTTTGTAAAAACATGACAAAATTTGACCATTGAGAAAGAAAAATGCCATGATGAATATTTATCTCACATGGACACTGTTCCTTCCTTCCCTCTGTGCTGCTTCTCTGCCTTCAGGAACTGCAACAAAAATATTGCAGACACTTCTACAAAACAGGGATTAGCCCCTGATGCCGTAGCATCATTTTTCTAGCTCTTTAAGTCCTCTGGGCCTTAGATGAATTTGAAAATTTATTGAAAATAACTTGAAATTAGTCAGCTGCTAGGAATTCTGCACTTTTTTTCCACAAGTCCTGTGGAAAAGACAGGTGTGGACCTTCAAATGGAAGAAATAAAACAAAACAATATCAAGAGACTCGTCAGAAAGAGGTGATCCACCAAGCAGGATCTGCACTCAGTACCCTGCATCCCCTCCAGGTCCTGGGCTGGTCAGAGCATTCTTGGAGGATCCTAGGACACTTGGTCCAGCCCAGCACACGTCATCCTCATGGAGAAGCTGAATGGCTGAGAAATGGGGTGCAAGCCCCACGTGCTCCCATTTCTCTGCCTTCAACACATTGGACTGGAGCTTGCTGGGGACCACCCCTCTCCTCCCTGCCTCGTGCCCAATGCGCAGGGAGATGCCAGCAGCTGCTCATGGAGCAACACTAATTCTCACCATTGTGCAGGTGACCTAAAAGCTCCCAAAGACTCAAGATGAGAATCAATAAGATTTATGAGTGGATTTTCTGGGTTATTTTCCTCTAAGCACCTGAGGATAATTAACAGCCAAAAGGCTCGGAGTGAAGCGCTGAAGTTATGAAATACTAAATCAGAGGCAACTCCCATCAGCTCCATTCGCTTCCCGCACGGTTATATGCGCATGATAAAACCATCATCGATGCATGTCCACAAATTCCCTCTTTTCCCATGGGAGCTCTGCTGCTCTCAGTGGCTGCTAGTTATTTAAATATTGTTTTACCCTTCTGCAGTCAAAGCAAAGCCCTGGGCCTTGCTATTCAAATCTTACCCTGAGCCACAAGGCAATGACGCTGCTGCCGGCGGTTTTGCTGCCTGGCACAATGCTTGGATTGGGGCTGCACCAATCCAGATGGGTCCAATGGGTGCTGTTCTTCCCCTGTGCAAGGTAGGGAGTTGAGGGAAAAACAAGATTTGAAGTTAAAGCCTCCACTCATTCTGGGTGTGGGATTTTTGCCAGGACCAGGCACCACATTGGAAGCCTCTCATGCCCAAGCACAGCCACATCAGGGTGCTAAGAGCTTGTGCATCCTCAGCTCCGGTGGGCATTGTAAGGGACTGAGGAGTGGGAATCAGGCCGGCAGCCTGGCCAAAAGTCTATCCTGAAGGCAGAGACTGAAACCACCTGCCCAGTCTCACAGAGGAGCATGTAGGGAGAGCAGAAGACCAGCTCTCTACCGTGGCACTGCAGGAGTGGTACCACTGCCTGATCAATACAGCCTGGACACCTGTCTGGAGCTCTGTCCACTGCCATAAGCCCATCCCTCTGCTCATGGACGTGGATGGAGGGGCTGGACCGCAGGCAGCTCCTGTTCTGGTCCCACTCTTAGGCACAGCTAAACCCTGTCCCAGCCCCAGGTGCTGCACAGAGCCCCCACAGCACCACACAGGCCCAGATCCCACTTAGTGACCCACATCTCTGCCCCTTCTCTGCTCACGTTCCAGGAGGGCTTCCACACTGAGCTCATTTTCCCATCTTTCCGCACCATGGATGCCTCTCAGCAGCCCTGCTCTGGGCATCCCCTTCGCGTTGTGCCCTGCGCCCATCTGTGACCTGTGGCGCTTTGGCCCTAGCTGTCCCCAGCAGCACATCTGCTTCCTCAGATAGTTTCCTGGCAGAGAGGAAACATCAGCTGGCTGAATCCCAACCCATCTCTCCCACTGGACTTGAGGCCCAGGGAGCGAGCGCTGCTCATTGGGTGCAAAACACCCAACGTGTGGGTGCCGCTTCCCCTGATGCCCACAAGCTGATGCAGGGCCAGTGGCCAACCCATGTGGCCTCCTCATAACACCCCGTCAGCAGCTGATCAGCGAGTCAGAGGTAAGAGGGTTTGCGCAAAGTGCAGCGCCAGCACCCAGCCCCGGGTGCTATTGTACAAGCACAGGCCGTGGGACGCACAGGGGGATTAAGGGATCTGTGACAACAGCAGGCCTGTGTATACAAACACAACAGCTAAAAGGGCTCGTGTTCATTGTCCCCAGGGAGGTCACTGGTGATGGGAATGGGAATCAAGTGCTGGTTGGGTGGACGTGCAGCATCCAGCCCTGCTCCAGCCCTTGCTGCCAGCAGGGCTGCCCAGCCTTGGGAATCCACTGCTCCTGATGCCCTCCCTGTGGAAGGTTGGACTGGGAATGCAAAATAAAGCCATAGATGCTGGAAAATTGGAGAGAACTTTCTGGCTACCCAGTGGCGCTAAGCAGAATAGCCTAACCTGGTCCTGAGGATGGGAGTGATGGAAGGGAATTGGTCAATCTCTGCTGTCACTGTGGGAAAGGACTGAGCTAAGAGTAGTTGCAAAGGGGTGAACTGGAGTATTGCTGATTAGTTCCCTACTACAGTAAGTGCAGAGTGCTGGGAATCAGATCCCTCAACCCAAGAGCAAAGTCACTCAAAGTGACTCAAGTCACTCAAAGTCTGCTCAGAACAGAAGAAACAGAAGCAGACAGTGCCACGCTCTTGTCTTCCTTAGAGACCTTTCAGGTTCCCTGTTTCCACAGGAGAGAGGAGAGGGAAGGAAAAGAGGAAAAAAGAAAAAAGGGAGGGAGGGGGGAGAAATCACATAGTTCTCCTTGCCAGCCCTCCAAGTTACTCCCACAAAGAAATCTTCTCTCTTTTTGAGTGCAGAGAGATCAAATTAGACACGGCAACACCAAGGGCTTTCCAGGTTTTCAGAAACCCCCTTCAGAGATTTCTGGCCTAAAACAAGATTACCCCAGAGGTTTGCAGGGCAAGAGAGATATCTTTACACTTGAGATCATTTTTCTTCTGCTTGTTTCCAGCCCACAGGCTTATCTTGTTATTTTGTAATTCCTCTCCTAAGGATGCAAAACTAAAGCCTTTGCCAAACCAAAACATCCCCGCATTTTATCGGAGCTTAGTGAAGCGCAGAGGCAGCCTGGAGCACGGCACGGGACAGCGGCCAGAGCTCGGCAGGGCAGCGAGGGAAGGTCGCTGGGACCCAAGTCCTTCCCTGGGCAACGAGAAAGTTGGAAGCAGCATCAGAGACAGCTGGGGAATCCAGGGAGCAGCTACTGGCACTGCTGCTCCTGTTAACAGGGAAGAGCAGAGAGAAGCAACGTGCAGCCACATGGGGCCACCTAAGAAGGCAACTCCCCTGCGTGCTGTCCCTGCACACACATCTCCCCTCCAGAGCCGGCCAGATCATCAGGGCTCTGGTTTCGCCTCCCAGTGGGTCCCTTCATCCAACGTGCTCCCTCTGAGCTACTCCACATGGTGTTGTGATTACCACATCAGCATGGGCTATTTCCACAGCCTTAGCTATTATTTAATAATTTACTGAGCCTCCTCACAGCACCCTTGACACATGTAGTGACAGTATTTGGGTTATCAGTAATACTGCAGTGGCTGGGGCACAGAGCTGCTGGCACACACAGGTGCATCCGTGTCTCCAAACACGGACACCTCTCCCTAGGGCTCCGCTGGGCTCACTCGAGGCCAGGGACCATGGCCACTTGGTGCAGGGACACTGATACACAGGCTGCTCACGTGGAGAGAGGAGATAGCGGCCAGGGTCCCCGCTCGGGGCACTGGGCCTCACAAGCGATGGCCGGAGGGCAAGAAGGAGCCAGCAGGGCTCTGCCCTCGATAAACGCGGCCTCGCACCCGTAATCAGGGAAGGGCAGCCCCGGCCCTCGGCTGCATCGGTGGTGGGCCAGGCTGGGTGGGGTGACAAGGCACCCGGCACCCGAGCGCTGGAGATAACGCGGCACTCGGGGTGAGAGGCGAGGGCAACTGCACCTACACAGGGGGAGCTTCCTGGTGAGGCTGGTGTGGTCTATACAGGGTGCCAAGTAGGGAGGCTCCTGCACAGCCCTGTCCTCAGGCTCCCAGCCCTGCAGCCAGAGAATCCTCTGCTTGCAGGGAGAAGAGCCGGAGAGTAAAGGAGGAGAGAGGTTTTGGGGAAGAGCAGCTGGAGACAAAGACCAGGGGGTATCACAGAAACTGCTGCTCTAGGGGTGCACGCAGAGCCGACAGCCAGGGCTCCCTGCAGCAAGGTGCCCAATGCTGAGGTGTGAGGACTTGGCCAGCTGCCTCCTTCCTCCCTGCCCACCCTCACATCAGGAGCTGCTCCACCAGCACCAACCCCATGTTCACAGACATCTCCCCTGGCAATTCCTTTGCCTACACCAAGCAGCGGGTGGTCAGAGCTAGGTGGGCTGCAGAAGATGCTCTGGGCCAGGGCCATGGCTTGTCCTCAGCGCTTCCTTCAGCGCAGCACAGCCCAAGGCTGCGGCCAGCTGGTTGCGAAGCCTGGACTGCTGCCAGCCCCAAGCCATGACTCAACAAAACTGCCTGTCCCCATGAAGAGGCGCTTCTGAGGGCCCCGGGGAGGGAGTTTCCCCAGCCCACTGTCCAGATGGGGCTGCAGAGGGGTTTTCCAGGGCCTTGCTTCCCACTCTTAGGTGCCTGCTTCCCACTCTCAGGTCCCCAAGGCTTCTCTCAGCAAGGATTAGAAACCATCAGGCAAAACGGCCAGGAATACAGGAGCAGTCATTTACCCACACAGGATGGGAGAACCAGCCTTGTGGGGTCTCCACGAGCCTCCTGCCATCCTGCACAATCCCAGCCAGGCCAAGCAGGCTGCCCAGGGGCTGCTGGGGCAGTGGACATGGAGCAGCCGAGATTAGACTTGGATTTGTCAGCCCAAACAGCGGACAGCAGCTGCTGCAAAAGGCTTTGGGACCCAGGGCATTGCTAGAGCGGGTGTCTCCCCATCCCCACCATGCAAATTCACTTGGGGAAGAAGTGCTGCTGTCGACATCCTCCAGCCTGAGCCCCAGGAGCAGGAGAGCCTCCCGGACAAGCTGTGGATGCGCCGGCTCTGCTGCCATCTGCCGCTCGGAGAGCTCAGGACCTGGAGGGAACCCAACACCATCCACGGCCCAGAAACACAGAAAACAGATTTTCCATCAGCTGAGAGTGTTGCTGTGATCTGAAGAGGTGCAAACAAGGCCTTTCCCTAGCTCTGGAGGGGAGCGTTACACCTGCAGGGACACACTGGCCCGATGGGCAGCCGGCCAGGGCAGCAAGAACCACGTGCAGGAACCTTCCCGACTGGCTTAAACCCAAGGAGAAAAAAAAATAATAATACAGCCCTCAGGAACACATCAGGACATGTGCAAGGTGTCCTCAGTGCAGTACAGGTTGAAATGCCCTGGCTGTGCCTGGGACTGCCAGCACGTCCCCGAGATAGCATCTCCACTCGCAGAGCAGGCACCGCTCAGCCCCAGCGCCAGGCAAACAGCAACGTGTCAGCAAGAGATCTCTGGTGTACACATACGTGCAAATATTCGAGTGCTGCATATAAACACACAGGTGTGTGTATATATGTCATATATATGAAACTCCATGTTCAGTGGATTCCCCCAAAAGGTGTTATTTTTTGTTTCTGTGTCCTCTATTCTTGGCGCAGGTGAGAGATAATTCTCTCCTGCTGTTTCTCCATTTGCAAACTCCTCAACTGGCACTTAATGGAGGGCAGAAAAAGCAAAAGAGCTCCAAGGTTCAGCATTCTTTGCAAATCCAAGGGTCAATGGATCCCTACCTAAACTCATCCTGCTCCCTGAGGTGCCTTGCAAAGCTGACAGGAGGGTTGCAACCCCATGGCAAAGCACCACCTGACAGAGCCGTGGGGCACACATTGGACAACTGCCCAGAGCCCTCCTAGCCAAGCCTAGACAGGAAAACCTGCCCAGCTGTGGTGGATCAAAGGTGCAGGCAGCCCCACAACCTCTCTCAGCAGCAGGCACAGAGAAACATCTAAGGAGAGCAGCAAGAAACTGAGTGTGCAGCAGCCCCGACGTGTGCAAGGTGGCTCTGCTGCCCTGGGTCCTCATCCGAGCCTCTTTAGATCCTACTGTCCAGAGTGGGGAGGATGCCAGTGGTGCAGAACATCTGGCTTTTCCATAAACCTCATCCAGGGCCTCCCCAGCATCACCACCCCCAGAGCGTTTCCCAGCCCAAGCCCTGTCCTCACACACATCCACCTCTCCATGGCCTCAGCTCTGGTGCCACGAGAACATCCCAAGAGAAGGTGGGAGCCGGGGCATGTTGATCCAGGGCGCAAGGTTTGAGGGCAGCAGCTCCCAGCAGGATGGACACAAGTTGGGCAAGCAGCATGCTTGGCTTCTGGTGGTTCTGGTGACACGTGGGTCCCCCCTGCACAACGTGGGCCCAGCACAGACTGCCCATGCTTATGGCACATGCACTGGGCCGCTGCTGGGCTACAGAGAGGTCACAGTGCTGCAGACTCCCCAGTGCAATTAGGCAGCATTCAGGCAGATAAACAATAGCCCTGCCTTGGGTGGGAACAAATGCACCCTCATGGACACAGGCGTTTCCCCGTGAAGGACACTTGCTGGGCCACAGAGTCCCAAACAGCAGCCCACAGGCCTCCCCAGCTGGTGCCAACACTGGAGCCAGCGCAGGCAGCCAGGTCTGGGCTGCAGGATGCCTGCGGCTTGGAGTCGCTTACACGGAGTGTCCATGGGGTGGCACATGCGGACCATGGCTCTGCACAGCCCAAACCAGCCCTCCTGGAAGGACTCTGCAGCAGATCCCCATTCCCTGCCCAACAAGCAGCAGGGCGTCCCCAGCCGAAACACCAGGAGGTGACGGAGCCTGATGTCCCACTGCCCAGGGGACAGTCACTGCTGCAGCCTCCACCCCATACCAGGCCCGTGCGCCAGCAGCGACATTTGGCCCCAGCCCAGGGAACCATCCCAAGGCATTTTGGCCCAGGAAGGACTCCTGGCTGCCAAAGCACCTCTCTGGCAGGGCTTAGCTGAGCCCTGCAGCCCTGTGTGACACCAACAGCAGTGCAGCAACCACAGCCCTCGCAGGCAGCTCTCCCAGTGGTAGCACCAGGAGCACAACATCACTACTGACCACAAGTCCTCAGGGTTATGAGCAATACTACAGAGGGAAAAACCTCTTCCAAAGCCCCCCAAATCCAGGGTGCAAATGTCCCAATGGTTTGAGGACTCCACTGGGACGGCAGAAGTGCCAAAGCAGAAACCAAGGCAGACTGGGGGCTCCTCTGGCTGCACTGCTTAGTTTATGACCAGTGACTTGGGCCAAGACCTGCACCAGGCCCTGGGGCTAATCGCCAGGGATGGTGTCATTCAGGTCACTGCCTGGAGGTTGCAGAACTAGATACCCTCACCAAGCAACTTTGCAGAATCTCTCAGCTCCAAATAAGCAGCTGGTTTGTACATTTGGAGACCACTCACCTCCCTGTATCAGTGTCACAGCCACATCTCATTGCCACTTTCAGAGGCACAGGGCTCTGTGCTGAAGGTGCAGCCACATGCACCTTCATCACCACCTCCATTCAGCCCTGGGCAAGCAGATCCCTCTGTGGAACAGAGGCAGGGCTCATGCTGGCTGCTTTATTCGCTTGTCAACAGATGGTGCTAACGACCTGCCTGATTCCCTGCTCCCCTGCACCTGATCCCAAAAACCTGGGGCCAAGGCTGCAGAAAGGGCTAGTGAAGGGGCTGGAGGGTGTAGGCCGTGGAGAGCTCCTGTCTGGCATTGGTGCTGGCAGGAACCCATGGTGGGTAGGATGGGAAGGGGAGCTTGGAGCTGGGAGCAGCCGGCTCTGCCAGCCGTTCTGTCCTGCTGAACACGGTTTTGCAGCTGCCAGAGCAACCAGCTGGTCCTGCATGTAAAGAGATACTGAATGGGGACCTGATCCTGACCAACACGCTGTGGAGTGGGAGAAGTGGCTCCTCCCTGGGGAGAGGAGGCTGGGAGCATCCCGGAGCAATGGGCCCAGTGGGAGGCAACATGAGTGCAAAATCAGCAGGGATCCCAGGCCCCAGGGAGCTGCCCTGAAGGGATGCGCGGAGGGACCCGGCCCGGCTGGTGAAGCATGAGCCAGACTCCCAGGGCTCCTGGTCTCAAAGGCTGGGCTCTCCATGATTAACTGCTTGGCTGTGCTCCAGATTAGCCGTGGGAGCACCGCGTTTGATGTATCGGGCAGGAGGCCGGAGAGGGATTTTCCTTCCCTTCTGGGGTTAATCCTCCTGTGCCTATCACAGCCCTTTGATTGCGAGCCCTGCCACTCGGCCAGATAAACCTCCTTATTCACGAGGAGAGGGCAGGCACGGCCCAAGGGATCGGAGCAGGACCGCGGCCTTGGGCAGATAAAGGACGTGGGGAAGGGGGTTCCCAAGAGGAACCAAGGCCCCAGCACACAGGTGATGTTTAGATCACCTCGGGCAGATTCCAGGAGGATGAGCACATACACGAGCTTGATCATTTCTGTTTATTAACCAAAGATCTAGTTTCACACAAAAAGGAGTCATGAAACCGGCAGGTGGGCATTGCTCTCCAGCCCCTCTTCTTGAACAAAGTGTTTCCAAGCCCTGAGTGCCTCAGTGAATCGGCAGCACATCCGTGACCATGGATGTGGAAGAGTGTTACAGCCCCACAACACTAACACGAGCCCAAGTAGGTTTTTATCACATACGTATAAACAACATAAAACCCAAACAGGCTTGTTTTTGCAGGAGTGCTTGAGTTTGGGAATTTAATAAGCCTCAATTCCCCCAATATTTTTTCTCTTTAAAGAGCCAAAAAGCACCAGCCCCAAACAAGCTTTCACATATTAATGTAAAATAGCTGGTCAGGGTCTAAAGCCCCCGAGCTTCCCCCTCCTGGGTCAGAAGTGTTGTTCTTGCTGCCGCCAGGCTGGGCACAGCAGCGGTCCCCAAGTGCCCGACCAAAGGGATAATTGGGCTGGGTGAAAATGGGCAAAACTGGAGGCAAAGTGAGATGGGACACCCAGTGCTGTGTGTCTGCCCACTGGCCCCGCACTGGCCACGGTTCTCATGGACAAGCCGAGGGAATCCAAGTCCTTCCAATCTGCACATCTGCACCTGACTGTTCCCCACATATGTTTGTCCAGCTTATTTTTTAAAATAACCTTTATGTAACCTGGGACGGGCTTGACTGTCCTGCTGCAGCGCTTAGAACATTTGTCTTAATATCTAACCTTTGAGCTCTCTTGTTGCAAATTAAGCTGATTACATCTTGGCCTAGCTCCAGCAGACCTGGAGACCGATTGATCACTGCTGTCCCAGAGGTCTTGGGAGGCTCTTATCATGTCTCCCCTGCCTCTGCTTTTCTAGAGAAAACAACATCCTCCTTGTGTCCAGGTTGGGCCATTCTTGGTCACTCTGGATGGTCTTGGTCACTCTTTAGCCATGACTGCCAATAAACAAGGGTCATTTATGCCATTTATACCTGCATGTCCCATGGAGGAGACGTGTTGAGGCAGGATGCCGCTTTGCAAGCACCACCCTGTGCCATAGCTGAGAGGTCCCCAACACTGTGAATCCTTCTGAGCCCAGCTCAGCAGAGCGGCATCCAGCTGCTCACAGTCTAACCCTGGCACACAGTGTTTTACATCCATCCCCTGCCAACAATCTCCCTTTCCCAGGAACTGGAAAAAAGGGAAGGATGTGCTGGGAAAACAGTGCAGCCGGTAGGCAGGCAGCTACAGGAGCACTCCCTGCCAGCTGCTAGGCTCCCTGTCACCCAGCCTATCGCTAGACCAAACAGCAGGGACCCGGCGTGATGCCCCGTGGCCGGGCACCTTGGGGGGCTGCAGTGTGTGCCCCGAGTGCTGCCACATTGCTCCTCTGGCAGCTGCTGCAGACCAGGACGTGGGATGGGCCGAGCACAGATCTCAGTGACAAAACTGGCAGCAGAGACATGAGGGAGGAGGCCGAGGGGATCCTGAGGCTGCTGAACTGGGGCCGGGGAGGAGGAGGTGGAGGAATGGCCAGAGGGGTCCCCAGTCCTGAGCACTGGAGCTGGGGCTACCAGGGAGATTTTTCCCTTGCAGTTGCTGACTCCTTCCTCTCCACACTGGAAGTCTGTTCCCCTATGGAACAGCTGGCTGTTGTTATCTGGGAGCCGCGCTCTTATCTGGCTGCCGATTTCAGCTGTGGGGAGCCAGCACCTCTCAGGTGAGGACGGCTTGTTCACCATCTGCTCGGCAAGGGGCTCTTATCTGGCCGGGCACCTTGTCGTCTGGACAAGCCCCCTCAGATAGCAGGACAAGGAGCCTCCCGTGGACCTGGGGGGCAGATGGCACTAGTGTGGGCTGGAGGACACTATAACCCAGGGGAAACTGATGGAAGGCTTGAGGTGCCACTTCCACAGCCTGTGGTTTAGTTGCCCCAGTGGCTTAGTTAGGAGTGTAGTAAAATGAAAAGTTTAGACACGGGTTCCTCTTACCATCATCTAGTAGCAATGCCAGAAAATGAAGCAGTAGTGGTCCTGGCGAGAGAGCTCCAGCTTTTATTGCTCTTATCTCCTTGCTTCTGGAGGAGGGAGATGCCTGTGTGGGGGCTCTGCACAGGGGACATGGTGCACACGCCACAAGGAGACAAGCTGCTCTCTAAATCACGGCCGCCCGTGATTTATGCCGAGGCTCACAGGTTAGGTAACTGCAGTAAACAGAATAAACAGACCTCAGCCGGGATTTATGGACCGACAAAAGGACCTTTAACCACAGAAGAAATGTGCTTTCCAGTCCTCTTCTACCACCAGATCCCAACCAAGGGCTTAAATACTTATGTCAAGCGCACAGAGATGAGGAGTTGGGCTGGATTCAAACTACTCTAGTCTTCCTGTTATCTGAATAAGTCATCTCACAGTTCATTCCATGTTCACCTCTCCACTATTGCGCCCGCGCATTTGCACACACATACCCGCAATGCCAGGGGAGCCAAAGGGGAGCAGGGAGATGATTTTTCTGCTGGAGCTCCTCCATTGCTGGCAGGGAATTTATATCAGCAGAGAATCCGGCACTGTGTTTCTGCAGTGAAAACACATAATTCACATCTTTTTCTAGAGGTTCTTTGGCCTCCAACCTGCGGATGCATGAGGTAGATAGGATGTGCCAAGGTCTCCTGGGCAGAAGACCAGGATGAACAAACGAAGTGGCTCTCGCTGCCTTCCCAGGACCTTGGGAACTCGTGGGCACGTTGCTGTGCATTGGACGTGCAGGGGCGAGCAAAGCAGGCAGGGCCAGCTCACCCCCACACAGCAAATCTGGGGAAGGAAAGGGTGGGACTTGGGCCTAAAATAATAGTGACTAAGAAATACCCAGCCAAGCATCGGGCTCCAAGTGCTCTATAAGGAGGTTTCTCTCTCCTGTTGTCCTTTTGGGGTGCAGCTGGATACTCAGACGTTGCTCCCTAGCAAATAGCAACAGTCGAGTGAGGATTCCTGCCTGCAGTTGTTGAAATAAACCTTCTTGAGACAAGAGCGGCTGTCTGAAGAGCAATTAAGGAGTTTTCTTTTTCCCTTGTGCAAAAGAGGTGTTAGTTTTCCATGTGTTTCTTGAGTGTTTGATGTGCTTCTCCCTGTAGATGTGGAAACTCATGTAACGCTGGGACTACAGATGTTGCATGCCGAACAGGAGGGCGTGCGTAAGGGCAGGGCGGCCAGCGATGCCTCTGTTGCAACCCTCCAGGCTATTATTTTTAAAGTGATATCAGTGCACAAAAGCCAGCTGGAGAAAAGGAGCCTGTCCATCCTCAGGCAATCGTCTGTTTGTGCTCTGGGAACGTTCTGGCATCCACGACGCCGGCTCCTGAAGGGGAGATGCACGCGATAGGGAGCACAGCGGGGAAGTGTAAAACCAGAAGCCAGGCTGAAAACTTCAGAAAATTTGGTACTATTTGGACGTCCTTCATACACTACTGCCCAGAAAAGCACAGAAAACACAGTGCTCCAAAGCTCTTGGAGCCCAATGCTACCCCCTCCCTGGACAGCTGTAGAGGGAAAAGCATCCAGGAAAGCGCTGCCTTCTCTCCATCTTGCACATCTTTATTTAATTCCACTGCAAGCAAGCTCATGCATTTGACATGGAACAACTTAAGTCCATGAATTGTTCTAAATCCAGGAGAATTGCCAAAACCCCTGTTTTAGTACCTTTCCAAACTGCCTTTTCCTCCTGTCTTTGGGAGCCAAGATATGGCTATTTAATTACAAGCACAACCTTCACTTAAGAAGCCTTCCTAATGAGGCCAGGGTGGAAAGCCATCCAGGTTTTCCCGAATGGAGTGCTGCTATTAACATGTTTTATCCCGCGTTTGGGTTTGGCGTGAGTCAGTCATCGATACCCTGGGGAAAGGGGCCAGCAGGAACCTCTGAGTCCTGGGTGCCTGCAGAGCTCACGATAGTGTCTTGACCTGCCCCTTGGAGAAGGCCAAATCCAACCTCCTTCTGGGACATGGGATTTGGATCAGCTGATTTCACTACTCGGATCTGGGAGGGGAGACATTTAGCCCTGCACAGGGCAGGATGGAGGAAAGGGGAGAGTGGAAAAGAAATATAAAGGACAGAATTGGGTCAAGTGGAGGTAAAGTAAAATCATAGTAGGGGAAAGGCAAGAATAGCCTTGTGGGAGATCCCTGTGGTCCCTATAGCTACTGCAAAATATTTTCCTTGGCTTGCCTTGAGCCTGGATTTCCAAAACAGAGGTAGCTGGATGCAGGCAAACTCAACATAAGGTGTCTAGATAAGAAACCTTTCCTATGGCCTGTTTCCTATAGCCAGGGTTTGGCTCTCGTGGCCCCCACGCCTTACCCTGGCGTCTCCCAAGGCGGGGGACACAGTGCAGTGGGAGGTGTCACAGGCTCTTCATGGCCAGGGGACAACACAGAGACACAACATGTCACAACACGGCGTGCGAGAGGGCTGATGTGTGCAGGGGCTCCAGGCACACTTGTCCTGCAAATCCCTGCCAGGAGCTTCCCCATTCCAGGGAGCCCCAGGCATGAAGCCACACGAGTCCATGTCACTTCCCAGGGTAAGGGACTTACCAAAGGGCCCGGCAAACCAGGACTACAGGATGCTGAAGGCTACAGGGGCAGCATCCACTTGCTTGCCGAGAGCCCTGAACGCGTAGCTGCCCATGGGGAGCTGCCCCCGACAGGTTCTTCCCGCTGCCAGGACTGGTCCCGCTGCTCTGCAGGCTTCAGATAGGGATGTGCCAGGAGCAGGGATGCGCCAGGAACCAGGGCCGGGATGCACCAGGAACCACGTCCAGGATGTGCCACACTCCACTCGGCTCCCCCTGGGCCGCTCCGGCAGCGCATTCCTCCAGGCCGGGCAGCTCCTGGAGCTCCCGGGAAGCACCGGGGCCGCGCTGGAGCCAGCCTGGGCCCCATCCATCATCCTTATCAGGCGCCCGCGGCGGCGCGGCGGTCCCTGGCGCAGCGGCGGCACGGCCGGCGGGCCGGGGCCGCGTGGAGCCAGGCGGGAGGCACCGCGCGATAAGCGACGCCGCAAACAAAAACAACTGTCCCCGGCGGGCACTTCAAAGCACCTCCCGCCGAAATTTATGTGGCGGCGGAGGTGCTGAGCGGTGCCCATGCTGAGATGGGCACTGAGGTAATGTAGGCCGTGCAGAGCCATGTGGGCCTTGATGCCTCCAGGAAAAGAGACAGTGGTGCTGCTGGCAAAGGGAAAAGCTGGTCGTCTCACTGGCAGGGAGCAGACTCTGCCACCCGGGGCCACCTTGCAGTAAAACTTGGCGCTGGGGATTGTCCTGAGCCATGAGGCCATTTGCCCTTGGGCTGTGATGTCCCTCAGGGCACTCCTGAGGCCGCACTGGGGCAGGAAAGCAGAAACCTGGGTGCTGCTGCCCCTGCAAACCGGTTTATTCCTGCGACAGGGAATTGCTGAGACCTCTTGTGGCACCAGCTGAAATTCCATGTTTCCCCTCCAGCAGCGGCTGAGCGGGAGGATACACAGGCTGCACCATGGCCAGCGATAAGTGGGGCGTCCCCTTGGCGGGACAGCATCTGTACAACCAAAATGGGCCATCATCTCCAGAAAACCTGGAAAAATAACTGTGCTGCAGTTAAGGCAAGGCTGAAGCCACCTCACACCTGGGATCACATCCGGATGTGCTGATGCCAAAAGCTGTAGGGAAAAGGACCCAGAGGGAAACCCAAAGTGCCCATGGAGGCAAGAGATGATGATAGGAGAGGACAGGGACCAGCTCCCAGCAACAAAGGGGGGGGACACCGAAAGCAAAGTATCTGCACTCACACCCCCATACCCACATACAAACACAGTCATATATATGTACCACACACACACGTATACATGTACTCATGTTCAAGTGTAGTAATACAAAATTACCCACATACACCTTGCTGGTGGCTGCCTCTTTTTCCTCTTTACAGGATTTAGCTTCATTGAGCTTTTATTCATACTCCAAATCTTGCTGAAAACTTTCATTAACATTTTAAAAAATCAGTCTTCTAAAACTAGCTGAACATGATTCATCAAGGACTCTGACATTCAATTCTTCTCAACAAAGCTATTCAAAATTAAATTTACTAGCTCAAATGCAGATGAAAGGAAATGGAATGAAATTAGAAGTCTGCTCTTTTTGTTTCTTTTCTCTCTTCCCTCTCCATTTTTAGTAAGTGAGAGGAAAATAAAGGTGTGAAGGTGGTTAATTTATTTAATTAAATCTAATTCAAACTGGAAGGATTTTTTTTAACCTAGATTTTCACAACATCAGATATATTCTAGGAGAAGGGAGGAATGTTGCTTTCATCCAGAACTTTTCAGGAGAAAGGGCTCTTTCTCTCATTTGCCCCAATAAGAGGTGTTACAGACAGGTCCCATCACATGGGCTTGATGTAAGGTTTTCTAGCCTTATAAGGACCACATTTTTTCCTTCACTTTTGGGAGCCCTTCCACTTTTTTGTTGTTCTCTTCCTCACTGTCACTATGACCTGAGCCTCCCTACCACAACAGGACCCTTCCAGCATCCTATCCCTCACTTCCAACAAAAGCCTTGCACCATGCACCATCTCTGATCACCATGTACCACCACCAACCACCATGCACCAACCAACACACACATGCACCAGCTGCTGCTCCTGCACCTGCCCTTCTGCACCATCTACATGCACCAACCATCATGGCACAGCACCACGTAGGTGCACCAGCCACCATGATGCATGAGCACCCACCATGAAGCACCATCACGGTGCACCATGACCACAAACACCCATGACCCCCTTCCTCACCCCTCACAGCACCAACCATATATCTGACCAGGATGACCATCAGCCCCTTCCTTTTATATCAAAGTGGGTGGTGCCAAAACTGCCTGCTACATCCTCATTGGCTGTCTGGACAAGTAGGCGTGGTCTCCCTCTTCTACCTCTTTAAAGTGACAGACTCCCCCCACCATGACTGGAGATGTCCTAGCACTGGTTGGCCAGTGTCCCTGTGCATGCCTTGTGAGAGCCTGCCTGCACATATGCATACGTACATACATTATGATATCTTGTTTTAATTACATTAGAGCAAATGACTCCTTCCCCTATGGTTTATATCAGCGCTCTGGGTTTGTAATTTATCTTGGCACAGTCTAGACTGGAGCCACTTTGAAGCTGTTTCAAACAGGATGAGAACAAACAATTTCTCCAAAGTGGCTGGATTAAGAAAACTGGCAGCCATTCATCTTTTGGGGAAGGCTTGTGTCAGGGCCGTGTCCCTGCTGGAGCGCCGCCAGCTTGTAGCTCCCCCTGCGCGGGTCGGAGAGGTCCCAACCCCAATGGAGGCGGAAAATCCCACCACCGGCTACCGGGCATGTGGCTGCAGCAGAGGCTGCAGCCGGGAGGTCTGCACCACAGAAGACCTGATTTATGGCTAATTGCTTTCCCTCGATTTATCCTCAAGTGCTGGAGAAGAGAAGGCCACGTTGTGCAGCAGCCCAATCACATTGGAGGCACCACATCAAGAAGGGCATTGCCAACCGTGGCCACCACTGGCCAGGCTCCAAGGTGTCCTCACATTTCTGCAGTGTCAAACTGTGCAGAGTCACCATGTCCTGGGCCAGGAGCAGAGGTCCTTCATACCAAATTCACACCTGCATCACCTCAGCAATGCAGGCTATCAATTCATTTTTCCTATAAACCTCATTGACATCTTTAATGCAGGAAATCTCTTCTTACTTCCTTCAGATAAAACTAATAGTGAAAACATCTTTGTTAAATTAAATAATTTCTCCTGTTGCATTTTATGATTACCCTATGATATTTGTTACTTCGTGAAAAAGGAAAGACCCAAACAAAGTTTTCATGGGCTGAGGAAGGCACTATCCTCCTAAATCATGCACTTCAAACCCCAAAACTCTGAGAACTGGTTTGGGGATAAGTACAACACAGGGGATGAGTATCCTTGAACCCTTTGAAATTGAAACACATGTGAGATATGGAAGTCCTTCCTCAAATCATTACTTCCACTTTCCCAATATGTGTAAGGTAGAACTCTTAAGTCCCTGGGAGCTGTGCTGCTGACTTGACTGGCTTCAGGCTTTTACTTGCCACCTTCTTTTGGGCATCGGTTATTTTCTTCTCCTCTTCCTTTTTCATCTCTCTGGGTGGAGCATATCTTGGGATGGAAATATCTCACCCTAACCAGGAAATGAGGATCATTTGAGTCCTGAGGAAGGAGTAGCTTTCCCAGCACTTGAAGTTCTAGTATGTGAGGTGCCCTGGAGCAGCCCTGGGGTCTGGTTTCCCTTCTGGAAGGGATCTTGCAGCCAGAGGGGCCCAGCTGAGATGGGGAGCACGGCTAGTCAGGGGCATGAGAGTCAGGGCTGGAGACCTGGCTACAGCAGAGCTCCAAGCCCATCCTTGAGACAACCTGCAGCAGAGGTCCAGGATCCACCTGAGAGAGAGCACCAGAGCCTGAGCTGGGGACAACCTGCAGCAGAGGCTCCAGGTCTGTTCAGGAGATGGGGCCAGAGACAGGACTGGAAGACAAGCTACAACCTGGGACTGAGGGGAGGAGGCAACCATCCATCCAGGAGACAACCTGCTTGCAGGTCCATCCAGGAGATCAGGGTTTCGGGTAACTGCAGCCTTGCTGAGATGAGCCTTGCTGAGCTCGTCCTTAGCTCCAGCCCACGGGCAGGCCATGCTGGGGCTCCGGGGAGGCTCCTGCAGCCATGTCCCAGCGAGGCCATCCAGTGCTGTCCCCTCATCGGGACATGGGACACGTGTCCCTCTCGCTGCCCCCACACAAACTCACCAACTACAGCACCGCAAATCAAGCCCTGAGCACAGCAGCGCTCGCATGGAAACACATGTGTTTTCTATATTTTCCACCCAAACGCTGGGTTTTAAATATTCTAGCAGCACCGCTCGCTCCCTGAAAGCTGCCAGAGTTTATGACAGATCCCTCCTCCTTAAGGCTTTGAAATCAGGCTGTAAACATGCTCTGCAGGCTGAAGTGCTGCCCGTAAAGGGGGCTGCTCCCCGCACGATGTGCCTATTGGCTCCAATTAGCACTGGCAGGAGTCAACTGCAGAGAGTGAACTGCTTATCCCGGGGAGTGAATTGATTTATTTACAAAGCAAGTATTTTCAAAGCAAGAATATGGCTTTTTTTTTTTCTCTCTCTTTTTTTCTTAATGAAGCTACCCATTTGCAAAAGGAAAAAAAAAGGAAAAAAAATCTGCCCCTAAACAGCAAGAAGCTGGAAATGCTGCTGTGTTTCATACAGGCGGGTTAAGATTGCCTGGCGTTTTATTGGGAGTGTTGCCAGAATGGGGCGATTTGGCTCTAGATCCAGGTGCTGCCGGGCAGAGCCTGCTCCATCATCGCCCCGGGTTTCTTGCCGAAAGGCCCCGGTCCTGGTGCTTCTCCATGCCCTGCCAGCAGCTCCTCTCCTCAGGAGCAGGGATGCAGGAGCGAAGGATGCTCCTGTGATGCTCCCTTTGTGCCACATGCAGCATCTGGCAGCCACAGGGACCTGCTGCTCCTTGCTGTGTGGTGTAGGATCAGCCAGTGTGAGGAAAACACATCCTTGCACTCGGCCAAGCAGCACGGGAAGATGAAATCCCTAAATCCTGCTGCTCTTTCCCGACTCCTCCTCCCTTTCCGTTCTTCTCTTTCTCGCTCCGCAGGGCCCCTCCGCAGGATCCCTTCCCTGGTGCCATGGGGCTTTGCAGGCAGTGCCAGGAGCTCCGGCAAGGAAGCGCTGCCAGGCTGCGGCTGCTGGAGCCAGGAGCTCCTCCTGGGAGCTGGCAGGGGCCGAGACCCTTGGAAAGGCTCCTTCATCCTTGCCCTCAGTTCAGTTATTTAACATTTCCCTCCCTCCCTGTCTGCAGAGCAGGCTGAGAAGGGGCCAAAGTCCCACCCGAACATGGCACCCTGGGCTGGGTGCGCAGGCAGCAGTGCCAATGGAGCAAGGCGAGCGCTCCATCAGGAGCAAAGCCGACTGCACCGAGATTCCCAAAGCCTCGTGCCTTGCAGCTGCCTTCCCTGGCGTCTCAGGAGGTGCAAGGACTGGCTGAGGCTTTTCTCCTGGACAGGATTTGGCAGTGTGGATTCCTTGGTGTCTAATATGAGCTGAATGCATTCTGCAGCTGCTCGCTTGAGGGCACGTTAATAGCAGCTTCCTTGCTCCCCTCTGCTCCTGCTAGTTGCTTATTTTTGTGAAGCCTCAGGAAGCAGTATCTTTCAGATCCCTCCCTTTGCTTCAAAGTGTCCTGGAGTTGCCAGTGGTTCAGAAGCTGGGGGAAGAGCCTGTACTTCCAGGAGCCCAGCACATGTGGGAAATCCCATCATCCTTATTCAGAGCCCCACCAGGAACATGAGACCCCTGAGCACAGCAGGGTTGGGAGGTGGGTGCTAGTGTCCTCTATATGGGTCCCTCACTGGGAGAACTCCCTAAATATGTGTCATTGGAGCTCCCCTCAACTCGAGCCAAGGAAACCCAGCCCAACTGTATTTTGGACAGAGCTCACAGGAGAGCCCCGCTGCAGTGCTGAGTCCCTGCAAGACGCCCTGGGCTCAGGGGAAAACTCCCAGAGATCATTTTCCAGCTGGAGATGGAGCAGCCACACGCGGGGCAGGACAGGCAGCGCATGGCACCCGCCGCAGCCCCTCACATTCCCTTCTCCTCTCGTCGCCGCCGCGCAAGCTCCTTCCCCGGCGGAGCAGCTGCTTCCCGTCAGGGCGCCGGCAGGCGGGAGCCACCGCGGGGCTCGGCAGCAGTTGTGTCGATTGCTGCTACCAACTGCGCACTCTGCTTAGCCGGCAGCGGGCGACCCCGGCCATAACTCAGCGCCGGGGCTGCCGGGCCGATGTAGCAGCCGACAACAGGGGGTTTATGGCCTTTGGAGCGGACTTGGTTAGCCGTAACCTCGGGGGACTTCGCCTGCAAGAACGGGAAACGCCGGGAGCTCGTTAGACTCATTAAAGGAGGGGAAGCAACGCGGCTTGTGGTGTGTATCTGCAGGGCAGCAGAGAGCAACTCCGGCCGTGTGGGATGAAACACGGCGGTGAGATGCACGGGTGCAATGCTGGAGAGCAGAGTGTGGGCTATGGGAGAGCATCTCGCTGTGCCTCAGTTTCCCCCAGCCCTGCTCATGGTGCAAGACTCTGGTTGTGCCTCAGTTTCCCCCAGCCCTGCTCCCAGTGCAAGCAGGACCCTGAGCATCCCACACCCTGGGCCAAAGCCCCGGTGCAGAGCGGGGGCTCCACTCGCCTCCGCAGCTGAATCAGCAAATAATTAGCAGCAGCCAGAGCCTGGGGATTATCCCGGCTCCTTCCCAGCTGCCGGCCGCACATTAACCCCTTCGCAGCCCCAGCACGTGGCCGGGCGGCCGCGACGGGGACTGCGGGACACCGGGCACGGGGCTGGTCCCCGCGGGGCAGGAGCCGTCACTCCCGGGCCTGGCGGCTCGTTCGTCGCTCTCCGGGCAGCCCGATGACAGCGCTTCCCTTTACTACCAGCTGCAAAAACCTGGCAGCTGATTTAGGAGAGCTCCCGGGGCCCAAAATGTAAACCGTTTTTCACCAGGAATGTATAAGCAAGCCATAAAATAAGGGATTTGGGTCTGGTCACATGGGACAGGCCTCCCATAAAATTGAAGCATTGATCTGTATTTTAGTGAGCGGCTTCGAAGCTGCCCGGATGATTGAGGACCTGAGCTTTAACAAACTCTGTAATCTCCCGCCATACATCTGAAGTGGCATGTTTGAAGTCCGAGGAAGAGTTATTTATATTATTTATATAATACACGGTGAAAGGACATTAGCTGGAGCTCGGGGCTCCGATCCCTCGTGTTGTTTGCAGGCCCGGGAAGACACACGCGGGCCACGTGGCAGTGGCCCCGCCAGACCCCTGCCCACGTCATTCCCCATGGAGCGGCACCCGCTGGGCTCTGCCATGAAATGTCCCCTTCTCTTTCTGACCTCCATGGGAAAAAAAGCGGTCACTGATCCCTAAAAATGAAATTTTGGGGGTATAAGTATAAGGCTCTGAACAGCTCCAGAGGAGGCAAGCAGCAGAAATGCAAATGCTTCATTTTCCCTGTTTAAAAACACCTAGTGATTTTAGTTCCTCTTTAAGCTATTCCCTCTCTACATGGAATTCCCTCACCTTGCTCTCCGGGACGAGCAGCAGAGCAAAGCGGCAGCCATGAGTTGCGTTTCACCGCACGGGGAAGTCGTTGGGATGGATTTTTGGCAGGGCTCGGGACACTGCGTTAGCACTGGTGGCTCTAGGGAGCCCTAATGGGATGCCCGGCAGTTCCCTTGTCCCAACAAGTCATTGCAGTCACCCGCCTGGCTTTTGTAGTGACTCGATGGCCAAACAGGACTGAGCCAATGGCTTTTTTTCCAGCCCGGTTATCGGAAACCACAGGATCTCCCCACATCACGTAATGCTTCGTGCCCGACAGCTATGGCCAAGCTGCGATCTCTATCTTTGAGGGAAATCAGGTCTCGGCCTAAGTGCTGCTCTTGGGTTTGGAGTCGAAGCTGCCCGAGCCCCGTGGCTGGGAGGAAAAACAGGTTTTTGCTAAAAAACACAGTTCAAAAAGCTTTTAAAGGCATCACTCACAAAGGTGTGCGTGCATGTGTATGCGTGTAAATAATTCTTAAGTTGGTCTCAGGAGCTTTGCTTGCCTGACTCATGACTTCTTCTTTTTTTAATATACGGCAACAGAAAATACTGTAAAACTTACTCATGTGGTCTCCGGGGAGGGCCCTGGCCCCTGCAGAGCACTCGAAAGCATCAATTACACGAGCATTACGGGCAGGATAGTTTGTACGATCCCTGTTAAATAGTCAACCCGAGAAATCTGCCTCTAAATCCCCCCGCTGCTCTCGGGGCTGGAACTGATTTCTGCCCAGGTTTCAGCACCAGGAGATGTTTTAACTTAAAAACACTGGGAAACATTAAAACCAGGCCGCATGCACGTCTTATTGAGAAAATCCCACACAGATGGGCTGCATTGAGCCGCGAGCAATTACCCTGTGCGGCTCTCGTGAGCTAATGAGATCATCAGGAGTCCCCGGTGGTTCCTTCCCCGCAGCCCGCGCGTCCGCTCCGCTCCGCAGCCCCGGCTGCGGGAACGTGGAGCCCTTTGGAGCCCTGCAAGAGGCTCCATCCAGAGGCTCCGGTGCCTGTCGGATGCCCCGGAGGTGGGTATGGGAGAGGAGCTGCAGGAAAGGGTTGGTGCCTACCTGTGCCCAAAAGCTCAATTTAAAATAAAATAAAGTCAAAATCTCAGGATTTTTCCTCCCTCACCACCTATTTCTTCACCCAGGGGACACTAGATATCCTGCTCTGCAGCCAAGCAGAGCGAACCAAAGGATATGGGGACTCATTGCACGGTGACTCAGGCAGGTTGTGCCTTGTTAGCAGTGCATGGAGCAGGAGCACGGAGCTCTCGGAGCTCTCCTTGACTGCTCGGGAGCGGGGCCGGGCTCTGATATGTTAGTGTAATCAGTGACTTAAAGGAGTAATCTGATCAGATGCAGCTAGTTATTATAATGGAATCAGCGACTCTAACAAGCTCCTGCGCAGACTGGATTATGGCATTCACTCATCCATAGTTCATTAGGGCTGCGGGAAGGGAATCCACGAGAAGTCATGAAATACGATCGCCTAATCTCTCCTAAGCAGGAGAAGCCCGGCTATAAAGAAAATACCTTTTAAAAATCCCCACGAAGTGAATAAATCTCCCTGCTGCTAAAAGGCACTGAAAGCCGGCCTGCTAAAGACGGGGATCTGCTACCTGGATGCATTTTCCGTGCCCACGGTTAAGGGGGCTTCGCCCAAGGGCAGTGCTCTTGGGCAGAGGAACAGAGGGCTTTCTGTTTCCACCAACTCAAAACACCTTCCTAACAGGGTCCTTGGGGTTTCTGGGAGAGGAAAAGCAAAGAAAGAGCTGGGGGCTGAAGCAGGGCTGACCCACCATCCACTATGGTGAGGTGGCCATGAGAGAGCTTCAAGGAGGGAAGCTCTGCCCATCCTGGAGAAACATCCCATTTCTAGTGTCCTTCCCAGTCCTAAGGTGTCTCCTTGAATTTGCACATGGAAGTGTCACCTACTCACGGTTGGTGATTGCAATGCAAGCATGGAGATCCTGTGGGGCTGCATACGACTCAGCTCACACACCCTGGAGCAGCCCACAGCAGGGATGAGGGAAGGTAAAGCTTGGCCCAAGCTATGAACACAGCTAAGCCTTGCTGGTCCTTATCAGGAGGGTGCTCAGCTGGTGATTAGGTGAAGCCCTTGTTAATACTGGTGCAGCTGGGCCTGCTTGAGGGTTTAACTTGAAGCCCGTGCTCTTGTGGCTGAGGCTCTTGCTTGCACTCTGAACATCTGGATAGTGAGTGTCCGCTCCAGACCCCTCTTTCCTGCACAAACCGATGGGTTATCTAAGGGGGAGGGAGGCTTGAAAGGCAGCTCTGTCTGTCGGGGCCGCTTTCATCCTTAGCTTTTCCCAAGGGACTATTTGG
Organism: Nothura maculosa; assembly: GCA_032353885.1. Lineage (NCBI taxonomy): Eukaryota > Metazoa > Chordata > Aves > Tinamiformes > Tinamidae > Nothura > Nothura maculosa. The sequence goes on from JAUBOD010001004.1 coordinate 1,993,963, forward strand.
CCATGTATGGAGTGTCCTGGAAAAAAACTGTCCCTTGATGGACATGACTTAATGGGTCACCTCGGTGTGCAGGAAGCAGCGCAGAGCCTTCATTTTGGGCTGCTTTTACCCCAAAAGAGCCAGGTGGGAAGGAGCTGCTCGGATGCCTGTTGGCGAGGATGCCGGGAGCCCGCTCGGCTCCACAGACACCTCCGCGCAGGCACCACTACCTCTGGAAGCGCCGGCTCTGCAGACTCCAAACGCGGAGAAATGTTTGACAGAGGCGTGCACGTATTCCAAACACCGCTTGATTCATGCTTTAAAGCCTCGCTTGCAAACATACTTGCGCAGCTCGCACATCAATCACAGCAAATATGCTCTTATAAACAGAGCGATACAGACTGACTGTCTCTCGCGGCCCGGCTGTGCGCGGGGCACGGGCAGCACCCCGGGCAGAGGCGCTTTGCAGCCATCCCTGGTGCAGCCAGCACAGGTATCACTGCAAAAATCAGCTGCAAACCCGGCCTGGCTGCCCGCAGCCTGGGCAGAGCTCTGTGGTGCCCAGGGCCACCCCGTGCCTGTGTGGCCAGGCAGAGATCATTTCACTTCATTTCATTTTGTTTCATCTCATTTCATTGCACTGCATTGCATTGCATTGCACTGTATTTCTTAGCCTTGACCATGTGCCTGATCCCTGCCTGTCAAAGACCCCTCCTGCCTGAGTTATGTTGGATGCCTGGGAGGTGCCAAAGGTCCCTGGCATGAGCCAGCATGGCCAGGACCATGCTCGGGAATTGGGAATGGTGTATGGAATGGTGTATGGATCACGGGGGCTACATGCCTGCATGCCCTTCCCATGCCAGCATGAGCATCCCGGGGCCGTGTCCCAGCAAACCTCAGCCCGGAGCTGCTGCCCAAGCAGCCACAAGATGGGAGAGGCAGCAGAACCATCTGCTCCAGCCCCGCTGGTTTGGGGTCGATTCCCACACGGCCCCCCCTGCTCCGGCGCTGCCGCCACGCGCAGGCGACTCGTGGCCTTTGTTTAGGAGAAACAAATAGGAAAGAATCCCAGCGGCGGCGCTTCCCGCTGCCGCGCGAGATGGATCGGCGCTCAGGGCGGCGGCGAAACGTCCCGCCGTGATCCAACCCAGCACCTTGTCCTGAAATGCTCCGCTAGGGATAAATAAATGGCCGTGCCAGAGCGGGGTGACACTTCGCAGCCCCGGACAGTGACGCTGACAGATGTAATCGGAGCGGGAGCTTTAAGGGTAACATGGCGCTGGCGGAGGCAGCAAAGGGAAATTTAGGAGGGACTGGAGGGAGGAAGAGGAGAGCAGGGATAGCGTGTTTGTGTGTGGGGTGGAGGAAGGCCCAGCCACCGCGGCTGCTCTTTCTATCGTGGGTGACTTGGAATCTGTCGGGATTTCTCTCTGCTGACGCTTCTGTGTCGGTGCCGTCACTCCTATAGGAGCATTTTCCTCTCTGCTGCTCTGCTCGCCCGTTTTGAGGTTTTTTTGCCCCTGCTGCAGGCAGAGTGGGGAGCTGGGGAGCGGTTACATCCACGTGACATGGACGTGTGTGCGGGGGGGGACAGACCTGCCTTGTCCCATATGCTAAATAATAACATCCATATGAAGGAAAACAAGGCCCGAGTGGGGGAAATGGGCCTACAAAGGCCTTTATCTGGCCTAATCAGAGCAAGATCAGCTGCAATGCGTGAAGAAAATGTGCTTTACACAGGAGACCCGGCCCCGCTAAGGTTTCAGCTCTGGTTAACGACACTGTAAATTAAGGCTGTCATCCTCAGAAATGATTTTTTTCTCTCAGTTGCAGCTAAAGAAAACAGCAGCCTTCCAAAACAGAGGGTTCACGGCCGCCCATCCACTCCCTGCCAGCCCTGCACCCCTGTGCCCAGGTTGTGTTGGAGCTGCCAAAATCTCGCTGCAGAAACCCCTGCCACGGGATTTCCTTCCCACAGGGAGCGGATGGGGTCAAGACACTTCCTTCGAGCAGATGCAGGGAGGAAGAGCGCCCGACCATGAGCACCCAATTCCCAGGACTCACTTGCAGATCCGCACATACTCAGGCGCAGGGGTGCAGGGCTCCAAGGGGAGCAGGGTCCCATCATGTGGCTTCATGCAAGATGGGGTAGAAATGGTAGAAGTTTCAAAGTTTACAGCCCCAGGACAGAAACACACACGTCTAAACCTTTACGGCCTAATGCTATTAGTACCATTAGCAGCCCCGGAGCCAAAAGCATCCTGGTTCCTTGCAGCTCCTCCGGCTCCTGGCATTTTGTCTCATGTAGGGATCGTGGCTGGGCATGGGAGCCTGGCAGGTGAGCCTGGTCTTCTGCATAGTGAGAAAACACATGCTGTGATTTACATACGCATTTATGTGTGTCTAAAATATCACACCAGGATTGCTGCTGAATTGGGAATCACCAGGAATGTTTCCCCAGGAAAGGTGACTGGAAAACGCTCCAGCCTGTGATTCTGACGCGGCTGCGGGAGCTTTCCCAGCCCAGGGACGGGACCGCGGCTGCCTCCCGGGAAAGGCGCTTCCCTGCCTGAGCCAGAGCAGGGCAGCAGAGAGGGAGCGGGCGCCGGACGGCTGGAAACTGTCACTGGAGTGAGCGGATCCGCGGCAGCCACTTCCCTGCGCGGCGGCACCTCTGCCTCCCGCAGCTCCGGCCTGCGGCGCAAAGCAAAGCGCCTGCCAGCCCGGGGGCTTCCGGGGAAAGGCTGGGTTTGGGGGATTTTATTTTATTTTATTTTATTTTATTTTATTTTATTTCATTTCATTTCATTTTATTTCACTTTATTTCACTTTATTTTATTATTTTATTTTACTTGTTTATTCTATTTTTTCTTATTTTTATTTTTTGATGGCTTCTCAGAGGGAAGAACAGATCCACACAAACCTGCTCCAAATGTTTCCAAGCAAACTTCAACTGCAAACTAGAGTTTTGATGAAATGCCTTTTGTTTTCCCTCCACATTCACTGCTCTTGGAGGGAAAAAAGGAGCCAGAGGCAGAATCGTCTTCAACTCTCTGCAAAGCATCTTGCTTCATTTGTGAGAATTAGAGGGCAGAGAAAGCTGCCACTTTTACAAGAGAATTCCTCCCAATAAACTCTGTGTTAAACATTTTATTTTTTTTCTTCCAAGTGCCTTAGTAGGCGTCAGGTACTGATGCCAATAAATAAAGCTGTTCATGGAAAAGTCGTTTCTTGCCCCAAAACAACTGCCTTGAGAGCGCTTTGCAGCCCACGCTGCCGGGTGGAAGGAGGGAGCAGATAAGGATGTCCCTTGTGCCAGTGGTGCCTTCCCGATATTGGAGTGCCGGGCATATTCCAGAGGCCAGCTCGGCACTGCCAGTGCTCCCAATGCTCCCGACTATAAAAGCAGGTTTGGTGCATGAGGCTTTGGTTTGGTGCATGAGCTCACACTCAAAAATGTCCTTCCCAGTGAGGAAAGAGTCATTCACCAGTTATCCCAATTCCCTGGCTGCTGCCTGACCCAAAATCCAAGGAAACAAACAAAAAAATAACTAGACATCTCCCCCCCGACTTCTTGCCACCTCCTCCCCTACAACTCTCACTCTAAGAAGGGAAATATCTGCAGCTCTGACCTGGATGTGGCTACGCTCTGGCTTCTGCCACTCACTGTCACTTGGCAAATGGAGGAAAAGATCCTGGAAAAAAAAAGGGAAGAGAAAAAAAACACTAGGAATTTAGTATTTATAAAATAATTATTACACTATTTTGAGCTGGAGAAAAAAAAGGTCTCTAATTTATTCGATTAACTTTTAAATCCACCACAGTGTGCAGAAAGCAACTCTCCAATTCGTTTCCTTCTCGTTCTGACCCGTTTCCTGCCACAAGCACTCGCGGCTCTGTTGCCCATTTAAACAATTTTGTGGCATCTGCCTTTTCTCTGCCCTGGAGCATTTTAACCTGGCCCAATACTCCCATGTTTTTCTCCCCTCCTTGGGCTCTGTCTTGCTCCTCGCACTGGGGCGCGGGTGCATTTGGGCTGCTAGAGGCTCTTCCCGCTTGGAGCGGGATGTGGCCCCAGAGGAGCAGGGGAAATAGGCGGGGAGGGAACTGCTCAAGGAGGCATCCGCTCATTTGGGCTCCCCGACACCTCTGGATCTTCAGCAATCCACGTATCCGGGGTGGGCATTGGTGGGAAGAGGAAACAAAGTCCCATGGGGCATACGGGCCAGGTAGGAACATGGATTTGGGGGATCCCACAGCCCCACAGTGGGCGGAGAGGGAGAGGGAGGCCCCCTGCGTGGCAGCCCCCGTCTCTCCTAGCACGTGAGTGGGGGACAACAGCACAGATGGAGCGAGTGCTTCGTGCCCAGCCCTGGCCAGAACCAGGCACGGAAGGGGAAGACGCCACGAGCTGCCTCAGCAGGCGCTTATGCAGCAGGGGAAACGTCTTTCCCAAGGCAGCCGGCCCGTGCCGGGCAGCAGGACACTGCAGAGCCCTGGGAACCTGCGCCAGGAGCGGAGAGCGCCCGGAGGAGCCGCAGGGCACGGGGAGCTGGAGCACCGACTGCTCGTGCTCCCGTCCTTGCAGAGCTGCCCCCGCGCTCGGCATCCGAATCTGCTCCGGGAGGCCCGGGAATCCGCGCGGAGGAAGGAAGGAGCCAGAGCCAGAGGAGGAGGCAGAGCCAGCCCTGGGCACACGGCACTGCCCACGGTGCAAGCACCTGGTCACCACGGAGGGCAAGGTGTCAGTAAAGCAAAGCCCAAGCAAAGCCCAGCTTGGCTAGTGCCGCGGGGCTCGTGGCTATGAGCCCCCTCTCTGCTCCCATCCCAGCGCGGCTGCAAACTGGCGTCGGGTCCATGGGGACGTCGGCTCCGCCGGCACAATGAGCCCTTGTGGACACGGCCGCAGCAATTGCCAGGGTTAATTTATGGCCACCGCACCCCATTAGCGGCAATAAACGTGGAGCCCGGTTTTGCCGAAATTGTGAGTTACGGTTTTTCAAATAAATACATTTTCCTATAAACCGGCGCTGTGTTTAGGTTGAGTGCTCCTCGCAGACACATCCATCTACATAAAATACACAGGAGAGGAAGCCGAGCTGTGACTTTGCTCTGACGACATAAAAACTTCTGTAAACACGGTGTCATTTACAGCGCGAGCAAGGAGAAAGGAAAAAAATAAACACCGAGAGCCTGGCGCATCCCTGCAGGGGCGCATGGAAAATTTAAATATCTTTTTTTTTTTCTTTAATTTTATTTTTCCATAAAGCCTTGTTTTTGGTGTGACTTGTCCGGGCAGGGCTGTGGCCACTTGGTTGTGTCCTGGCAAGGCAGTGGTGGTCGTTGTGCCCCATGGAGGGGACGTGTGTGCGGGAGGACACTGAGCGCCTCTGCACCTGCCTGTGACAGCCCCGAGCCCTGGGGCACTGGGGGGTGTCAGAGCTCAGTGTTATTAACCCCTACCTGGATTAAACCGCTCTCCTTCCCGCGTTCCCGCAGGTCTGGCTCCCGCTGCCTGTGCTGCCGCGCAGCCTGCAGCGTCTCCACGCTCCTGCCTCAGTTTCCCTGGGCCCCCGGCAGCCGCGCCTGGAGAGGCGGCTGCGTCCGGAGGTGCTGAGTGATGATTATTGCGTTATTCCAGGCCAGGGCTATAAATACCCAGGGGCACCTTTAGACACAGCCCAGCAGCCCAGCGGAGCCGGCTCCGCTCGTGGCCGCGGCCGCTGCCGTAGGGGGGACGCGCGGCCGCCCCGCGGGCACCGGCTCCATGGGGGTCTTCGGCCCCAGGGCCGCTGCCGAGGGGCACGAGCACACAGGACACCACAGGGAAATCTTAGCGAGGAAGACAAGGGGAATATTTTACGGGGCTGCAACATAAACAGAGCAGGAGCAGAGCCCCTTTTTATGGAGTCCCTGTCCTGCCAGGGCATCTGCCGCGGCCCTGATTTACGGTCCTATTTAGATAAGGCAGCAGGGGAAGGGGGAGCGGGGCTGGCGTCAAAGTCACAGGACACCCGGGGCTGCCACTGCGCCGGGGGCTGATAAGGGGCAGGGGCTGCCAGAATCCGCAGCCCCGGGGCCGGGCAGGTGGTGGGTGCGGAGCTGTGGGCAGTGGCACCGCAGGGCCCGGCATGATGCTCCCGCCGGCTCCGCGCCGCCCGCGTGGGCAGGAAACCCTTCCCGGGCCAGCCTTGAAGGAAAACAGGTGGAGAGGAACGCGGTTCCTCCCGCGCCGCGAGTCGTAAATCGCCTGATCCGCCAGGCCCCGCAGTTCCCCCGGCGCGAGCGGGGGGACACGGAGCGAGAGCGACTCGGCGAGTGAGAGCGGTGCTAAATTGGGGCGCCCTGACAAAGGCCGTCTGGTTTGATTTAGAAGGTGTCGGAGCGAAAAGGGCCCCGCTTTTATTATTTTATTAAAACACGAAAGATTAGAACGTTTTTCCGAAGGGAAAGCAAGGCACTGCTCCCACTATTTGCTCAGCTGAGCGGCTCCTCACGGGGGTCGATGGCTGGACAGCGGCCGGGGTCTCCGCTGCATGTGAGGGGGTCACAGGATGGGGCTGGGAGGAATTTTGGGGATGGGGCTTGGCTGGCACGGCCCCGTCCTGGCCCTGTGCCTGGATCAGAGCCTTTATGGGGCAGCAGGGAAGCTGGGGGCTATTGGGGAGCTCAAGGCGGGCAGCAGGACCCCTTGCGCCTCTCCCAGGTTGATCCCAGAGTGGAGCCACCCGGACACGGGCGCTTTGGAGGAAATCTTGGGGGGGACCTGCCCAAGGGCTGACTCCGAGGGCCCGTAATCACTAGCAAATGTTCCCTGGGCACTCGCCTACGGTGTTGAGGGGGGTGTCTCTGCATCCTCTGAGAACAAAGCAGAGGGCAGCGATGTGGGGCAGACCCGGCCTCCCCCCCTGGCCTCCGTGAGCCCGAGGAACCGGGGAGCCGCTCGCACCACGTCCCGCCCCCGCGACTCGCCTTGGAGCAGCTAACGATGGAAAATCCGAGGCATTTAAGTGGCTCCCGAATCCGCCCGGGAACTGTGATTGAGAGAAGTCAAATAAAATTTGTCATCTTTAAAATGCAGGAGGACGTTAATGGTGTGTTAGCCCGGATGATTAATACAAGCGCCTGCAAACAACCCTCCAACGTTTCCACCCTCCGCTGCAAGATGAATCGCTGGAAAGCGCCGTTAATCGCTAACATACCTCGGCCCCAAGCGCCTTCCTGCCCCGTGTGCTGCGAACGCCACAGCGCAGTGCCCCAACCCGCGGCACGGGGGGGACCCAGGGGCTGGGGGGGCAGCCCCGAGGCACCTGGCCGGGACTGGGGACAAGCGCAGGGACGGGGAGCAGGAGAGCAGGAGAGTGGACCCCGTGCTGGGATTAGCCTGGAGCAGGGCCAGGGAACCCCGACGGACCCCCCAGCCCTTTCCTGACCTGCAGCGTGGGGCACGTCCCCTACACCCATCACCATAGTGTAAACGGGCATGTGGATATAAGTAATTTGCTATATTTCTATATATGCGTATATAGAAATATATGTGTGTGTATATATATATATATATATATGTGCATGTATACAACACTCACTTTGTGTCTATATGCCCTATATATAATAAGACATGCATCTATGTGTGAAGTACATGTATGTGCGGGTCTATATGTGGCGGTGGTGTGCAGGCAACACGTGCTCGTGCAGTGCAGTGTGTAGGTATCTGTGCTGCATGCGCCTGCAACACGGGTGTGTGCTCGGTGCACATAGCACACACGTTTGCTGCGGGCAATGCAGCCGGTGCTACGTGTGTGCACGGTGTGAGCAGCGTGTGTTCGGCGCTGCCTGTGCCCACGGCACCGGCCTGGCCTCTCTGCAGCCTCTGGCAGCTCCTCTCCCTGTCACTAGGCTCTGGGTGCAGCTATGGGTGCAGCATCGGGCAGCCTGGCCTGGCACTGGGGCATGGAGGTGCCCGTCCCGCGGGGCCGAGGCTTCCTGGGGTGCCGATGGGACTGTCCTCTAGTGCGGGGCAGTGAGAAAGACCCTTGGGTCAGTGCGACTTCCAGGTACCCACCTGTCCTGTCCCTGCACCCGCTGTCCCCTCCTGCCCCAATACAGGACAAGGGCAGCAGGACAGGGCACAAGGGGGCTGCAATGGGCCACGGTTGGCCCCAGGGTGGCTGCTCCCTCTGGCAGGAGGGCGGGAGGCAGCAGCGTCAGGCGCAGGGCCCGGTGAGCGGCGCCCGCCCCCCTGGGCCCCCGCGCATCCTCCCCTGCCCATTGGCTCCATGGCCGCGGAGGGGGGACCGGGGCCCCCGGCCCTATATAAATGCAAGGCCACGAGGCTCCAGAAGGGGTTAAAAAAAAACCAAAAAACCAGCAAAGCCCTCAGCCCACAGCCCAGCACTAAGGCAGCGGTCCCGGCCCCGGCGCGGACGGAGCGGCCTCGCCGCCGGCTGCGCCATGGAGCGGCCCTGAGAGCGGCCACCATGAACCTGGTGGGGGGCTACCAGCAGCACCACCCCGCCGTGCTGCACGAGCCCTTCCTGCTGGGGCGCTGCCACCAGGAGCGCGGCTACTTCCCCGGCTGGGTGCTCGGCCCCGCCGAGGCAGCCCCCGCGCACGGCCCTGGCTACGGCGCCGCCGAGTTTGGCCTGGCCGGCCCGGCGCGCCTCGAGGCGCTCGGGGGCCGCCTGGGCCGCCGCCGGGGCTCGGCGGGGCCCAAGAAGGAGCGGCGCCGCACCGAGAGCATCAACAGCGCCTTCGCCGAGCTCCGCGAGTGCATCCCCAACGTGCCCGCCGACACCAAGCTCTCCAAGATCAAGACGCTGCGCCTGGCCACCAGCTACATCGCCTACCTGATGGAGGTGCTGGCCAAGGACAGCCAGCCCGGGGACACCGAGGGCTTCAAGGCCGAGCTCAAGAAGGCCGATGGCAGGGAGAACAAGAGGAAGCGGGAGCCGGTAAGAGGCACTTGGGGGGACAGTGGCAGGAGGCGGACGGCGGTGCCGTGGTTGGGACACGGTGCTGGGTGGCGGTGCTGAGCGGGGCAGCGGGGGGATCCCCAATCTCCAGCCAGTGCTTTCCTGAGGGCTGAAATCCACAGCCGCTGCTGCCGTCGGGCTGGCCCCACAACGGCTCCCGGGGCCGTTCTCGGCCAGGACGGCGCTTTTCGGGGGAAACTTTTTCCTCGGGCCGGGCCGAAATGCGAATATGCCCGAGGCCGCTGCATCCACTGTGGCTGGAGACACAAAGTGTGGACGGGAGGCTCCGCTCCGCTCTGTCCCTGCGGGAAGTAGCAGGAGCGGGAGCCGGCATCCCGGGAAGGGTCGGGGCTGGCGCCGGGTCGGAGGGCTCCGCTCCTCACCGCTCCTCTCCCGTCTCGTCTCCCGCAGCAGCCCGATGTCTACTCGCAGCCCTTAGGCCACGGCGAGAAGAAGCTCAAGGGCCGCACGGGTTGGCCCCAGCAGGTCTGGGCTCTGGAACTGAACCCCTGAGAGCCGCCCCTCCATGTGCAATGTCGCGGAGAGCCCGTCCCGGCGCCCGGGAACGGCAAGCGCAGGACACGGCAGCGCTGCCGCCCCGGCGGGGCCCGGCCGCCCCCGGGCGCAGGTACCTTCGCTCCATCCCCTGCCAGCAGTGTCGGGCGCTCCTGCCCTCCTGCCAGGCTGGAACAGTTTGATTCTTTTGCTGTTGTAAATACGAGAAACGTCCCGTCCCCGTCTGCTGCCCGAGTGTGGCCGAGAGACGCGTGGCTGCATTGAAACTACCTAGAGGTGCATTTGGGAACGCTCCTGCGCCGGGTTTTCTACCTCAGATCTGCATGACCACTTCCCGAGGGACCGGGCGCGCCACACTACATATTTAAAAGGGAATAATTAAAAAAATAAATAAATAAAATTAAAACTTTATGCAAACTGCCCTGGGTCCCCCTCCTCCTTCCCTGCCGGACATGGAGCCCTTTTCCCGTGATAGTGCCGGGCTCGGCGCCCTCCTGCTCGCGGAGCTGCCACCGCTGCCTGGGGCAGGGCAGGCTGGAGGAGCCAGTGGGGCTGCTGGGGTCCCTGGAGAGGACAAGGGTCCCCAGCTGGGCATGAAGGGCACTGGGCTCTGCAAGATTAAGGACCTGGCTTAACTCCGTGCCCGACCGCAGTGTTGATTCACGCTCCAGAGTTCGCTCCCGCTGGGCTATGTTTATGCGCACGCATTTTAGATCAAGGCTGGAAATAGCCGAGAGTTAAGGCTAAAAATGCCCACGGGCGAGCATGGAGAGGGGGCTGGATCCATGGCCACGGCACTTGGGGAGATGCTCCCGAAGCGGGGACAGAGACTGCAGCGCTGCCTTTGCCCTTCAGCTTCCCCAGGAACTGCCCTGTCCTGCGGGAGCCGGGAGCCCCAACCCTGTCCCTTCCCGACAAGAGACACGCGAGAAGCTGGATCCCGACCCCGGAGCCCTGCCGGGTTTGCCGAGGGATGGCGGGAAGCACTCGGGTGCTGCAGGGCCCGTTTTGCTGCGGCACCGGCCCCCGGCTCCACACTGAGAGCCAGGGCTCTGTCCGGGGACTCCAGCAGCTCCTGCTCCTGCAGCACTTCCTTGGAGGGATCCCGTCTAGGAGCTGCCCTTGCCTCGCTTTGGAAGGAGCCAGCACCGCAGCTGCCTCAATCCGCAGGAACAGCCATTCGTGGAACTCTGCCGGCTCCTCCGCAGCCGTTCCATGGCCCCGGCACAAATTCTGGATAACGCTTCCTAATTAAACCCGGACCTCATTCTAACGAGCCTCGCTCATTGCTTGTGCACACCCGGCTTTGGGACCGCAGCACTGCTCCCATCCACAGGGCCTGATCCTGCGCTCCCAGCCCGGCCTCGCTGCTGTTCCAGGGACGTCAGGATGCACCGGAATGCTCGTGAGGCAAAGGAAAGCAGGAGAGCAGGAGCTGGGCATTACTGCAGGCTTAGCCACAGGGTTCAGCTGGGAGCATTCAGCTTTCTATCTAAAAACAGTTTTTGCTTGTGACAAAAGGTACTGAACTAACCATGCATCACCAATGTGTAAGTGACATTTGTGTGATCCATTTGTGTGTGTGTAACTGGGCAAAAACACCCCGGACATCTGCAGGGTGGCAGCCTGGGTTTCATCACTGCTCTGTGTATGTACAAATATACACCCGTGTGTACAAACACCCACAAATTCCTGTACAAACACCCACACACACATTTACAAACACCCGCACCAGGGAGCTGCTGTGGGAAATGGGGACGACGGGGGCTCTGCGTCCATGGTGCTGCTCCAAGTGCTGGCAAATCCCGGGTCGGGCCCCTTTTCTCATTTCTTTGAGGGAGGTTGAGATGAAAACCGACTGCCTGAGCAGAGCAATCTGCTTGCACTGGTATTTTTCTTGCTCATGCTATAAAAAGTTTAGTGTGGCACCAGCTCTGTGAGTGAAGCAAGAACAGGGCCCTTCTAAAAACACAGTCGCTGTAAGCAAAAAATAAAAGAGAAGAAAAAAGGAAAAATTACAGAAAATCCGCCCCAAACATTGTGTTTTATGGAGGAGTTTCACAATCCCTCAGCGGGCTGGGTTTTTACAGGAAAGCTCTCTAGCCATCCCCATAACACTGAAATGCAGCGGCCCGTCAAGGCGTCCAGCCCCGGGTCCCGGTGACGTGTGTAATTCCCGGCTCTAAACACACAGCAGCAACCAGGGCTGCCCCGGTTATTGTGGGGGGCCTTTGCACCCAGGACAGCCCCATGCAGGGGGCTGGTGTCCCCTGCCCAGACACGGGGCACTCACAACCCAGTGCCGTGTTCTGGGATCCATGAAATTTCACCTCGGTGGAAGAAGAGCAGCTCGAGCGCCGCCGGCTTCCGTGTTCCCATCCATGCAGGCCCATGGCTCGACCCTGCCGTGAACTTGATGCTGCTGGGAAGCGGGAGCCTCCGGCACCCGGGAGCCTCCGTCGTGGCCCCGGGATGAGCAGGGCGGCCCCTCGTGCCCGCGAGGGCTCCGCGCTGCCGGGCGCACGGCGGCTCCGCGGCCGCCTCTTGTGCAACGGCCCCGTCGCCGCCAGCCCCGGCCGCTCGCTGCTCGCGGTATTTATGGGCCTGTTTATCTGATCCCCGCGGGAGCCTGTCCTTATCTCGGCGGCGGCGAAGGAAGGGTTACGCTGGACAGCCCGGTAGACAGTATGGAGCCAAATAAAATACCAAGCTGACCAACTGAAAAAAAAAGAGGTAAGGAAAGACCCCCTGGCCCTGTGCAGCCCAAGGCTCCCACTCGCCCGGGATGGTACCTGCAGCACAACCTGCAGTGCCAGGCGGATGGGGGAACATCCCGCATTTCTGCACTGCTTCCCGGGCTGCATCTTGGATGGGAAGTGGCTCCACAAGCAGCTCCCACTCCAACATTCCTGGAAAGGGCAAGAGCTGCCTGGGCAGTGGGAGCGCTGCAGCCAGAGCCCTGCAGATGGGAGTGGGCCAGGCGAGACCAGTGCCACATCCCAGGCATCCTAAACCACAGCCAGGACACGTGGGCATCATCCACCCCACGGCCCCGACGCTGCTGCGATGGGAGGAGAAAAGGGACTTCATATTCCACTTGAGACGTGACAGCCACAGCAGGGGCAGGATGGGGCTGGCCCATGTCCCCATGTCCCCGCTTCCCAGCCATTCCCATCCATGCGGAGCCCCAAGGAGCACCAGGAGCGAGAGGCCAAGCCGGACCAGAGCCCTGCTCAAGGTCGCTCTGAAGGTCATGGCCAGGTGCCCTCCGCTGGGATCCCACATCCCTGCAGCACATCCATGGATATGGGGGACAGGCAGATGGTGGCGGGCGGGCAGGGACAGCCCCACCAAGGGGGTCCCCGGTCCCCTCCCCACCCCGCTCATTACCTGCTCTTAAGGCCGTGCCTGGCAGTTCTGCCCATTTAAGGTGGCCCCAGTCTCCCTCGGGAAGGGTAATTGGGCCATAATTTGTTTTCGATGTCAAGATGGCGTCAAAGATAAGACAAAAATCTCCAAGGTTCGGGGGCTAAAGAGACAGGAGAAATCCTGACCCGGGGCCGACCTCGGCGCAACGGCCACAAGCCCCAGTGAGTAACATGGCAGGGAAAAGATTTACTGCCAGGGCAGCTTTTTGATCCTCGCCACTCGGAGCCTCTCAGCCCAGTTGCCGGCTCCCAAGCCAGACTGTCTCCCGCCGCACACCCGCTCCAAGGGCGAGGCTGCTGCATCCCGCATCCCACATCCCACTTGCCTGGGAAACGCGCCCTGTGTCCGAGCCCAGCTCCCTGCCAGCCCCTGAGCTCCCCGAGCGAGGCAGAGCCCCACGGGAGGTGTTGGCAGCGGCAGATGTGCCAGGCAAACACCAGCAAGGGTAAAGCCTGAGGGAGAACTGGCTCTTCTGGGAATATCGCTCCATGTGGGAGGACTTGCTAGTCAAGAGGACCCCTCAGTTGCAAAGTTCAAGTTTTTCCTTAAGTCTCTGTGCTTCTGGAGTCAGGCAGTTGCAGACCCACATGAAGAAAAGATGCATTTCAAACACACTGATGAACACACAAGAGCCAAACATGGGCAAAGTCTAAAGATACAAGGCAAATAAAAATGCCCTACTTAAGAAAAACTTCTCCCAGTTTGACCCCCCCTGTACCTGTCCTTGTTTGGGGTTCCAAGCACTGAGCTCTGCTGGAGTCTGTATCTGGTACCAGCACAAGACGAATCACCCCGTCTTCTACCAAAGAGCACATCCTTTGAGCAGCAAACACCCCCAGCCTCACTGCCCACCTCTCCAAGGCCACTCTGCCACTCCACCCCTAGAACAGGGTGGTGACACAAGGGAGCATTTGCTCCTCGTGCACGGCTTGCGTGCGCTTTCTGCACAAGATCCATTCCTGTCCTGCTTGGTGGTGGAGCAAGGCCATTAGCAAATGTCTTCTCCTGCCATAAAGACACTTTGCTGCCAATTTCCTGCTAATCTTCTCCTATGACATCTCAGCATAGCCCTTAGGTAAAGGTGCTATGCAGCATTTAAGGGTTTAAGGCTTTAAGCATTAAGGGTTTAAGGTGCAAGGTGAAAGTTGAAGTGAAAAATAAGTGGCCTATAATTTGGGAAAGAAAAGGGCACTTTGCTCAGCAGGGCTCTGTGCCACCTCCGGAATGTGCATTTTTGGACAACTGTTGCCTCTCCTGGTAACTTCAGCGCTGACATTGAGGGAGAAGGCGGGAGCTGCTGCAGCAGCCAGGACGCTGCTGTTCAGCAGGGCCGAGATCCACGTGGATCTGCCGGAGCAAGCGGGAAGCGAGGGTTGGTGGGAGGGTATTTACTGGAGAGAGGAGGGTGGGGAAGGCGGTTACCAAAGAGGGTTTAGCTGGGGGACTGCGAAGCAAGAGCACACACTGGGAGCCCTGCTGATTCCCTGTGACAGACTGAGGTAGGGAAGGTCCTTGCTCACAACGTTTTCTTTTTGCCCGATAATTCTTTAGAGTTAGGAATTCAATCCCCGGCCACCCTGAAAGACTTTACAGTAACCAGAGAACTAGGGGAATTTATGATGTCACTAGTGGCTGAAAGATGAGGAATTGAGAGGAAAAGGACTTTTTTTTTCCTCAGGCTGCAGCTACCTTGACAAAATTCTCATGGCCTGTGAGTGACCCACAGGAGCAGCCAGGAGGGCAGGGCCAGAGCAGGCTGGTGTAATTGCCTCAGCCTGCAGCACTCATCCCAAACGGAGAAGCCAGAGGGAGTTATGAGTTTGAGCTAGTGCACAACGTTTGCGTCAAGCTCCAAGCTCCCTGCTCTGCTTGTCTTCACTAATTAGGGCCCTCTAGTTTGGTCCCACGCCTGATGGAGATACTGGAGAAGCAGGTTTTGCATGGACGGCCCATTAGCTAGACTCAAGCTCACAGCTGGGTTGTGCATTCAACAGGTCACTCAGCAGTACCGCCAGGAACCAAGCTAGCAGGGTAAGACTAACCCCAAACGATTCCACATCCAGTGCCTTTGGGGCCTTATTTACTAAGAATATGGCATAAGGATGTGGGGAGTCCTTGTGGTGATACCACTGCTGGGGGAGCACAACGTGTGAGGGACCTGGGAGCAGCATAGAGGGCAGCAGGAGAAGGAGCTGAGTCAAGGGCAGCAGGAGAGCACAGAGAGCTCCTGAACCTCAGTCCCGTTTCCTGTGTGAGGGCTGGGGCTTATGCCCAGTAAACCATTAGAAATTCCAAGGGGAAAAAAAAATGGTTCCATCAGGAAGGTGGGTTTGGATCCACCTTCCTGAATGGCTCCACTTTGGGATGCTGACAGGGATGCTGGTTGCCCCTGTGGCAAGGCAAGATACTCCATGCAGAGGGCCTGGACGGGCGCTGGCCTTTCCCACCCCAGTCCAATGAAAGGCTGCGCCTTGGAGGGTGAGGTGCCAAGGAGAGCGGGTCCTGTGGCTCGAGTGGGCTGCCAGGCCTGGCTGCTGCCCCTGCCTGGCGCAGGAGCCGGCGGAAACCGAGGCCAAGCTCAATGAGGAGCAAGGCGGCTCCGGGAGGCAACTGAGCGCTTCCCCCTTCCCCAAAAGGGGCTTGTTGCCCCACGGCGCAAGGAGGAGAGAGGTGGTTGCTCACATACCTCTCGTGAGCTTCCTCCCTGCTCCGTGATGGGGTGGACAGACACACCGATGCTTTTTCTGTTCCTGTCCCCAGGTTGTCGTTGGTCAACCAGTAGCACAGCCATCTCAGCCACCCGGCATTTCCTTCCTTGCTTGTCTTGCAATTCCTGTTTCCTCTTGCAGCTCTGCTTCCACTTTGGTGCTCCCTGCTGAGGATGCTGCAGCCATCACAGAGTGCTTCCTGAAACACATCAAGGGATCAGATCTCAGAAAACCTTCCAAAACAATTAAGTGAAAGCCCATTCGGGGCCTTTGAGGTACTTAAGGCAGAAGCCAGCACTGCTCACAAGGACGATGTGCAGTCGGCTGCAGCTCCTGGCAAAGCGGGGTCAAGTGCTGGCGAAGCTGAAGAGTCGCCCCTTATTGGAAGCAAGGGAAGGAAAAAGGGAAAGGCCACCCCGAGGCTCTCCCTCCACACAGCTAAATTGTATCCCTGAAGCACCAAACCCTCAAACCCACATTCCCATTTTTCCCCAGTCCTCTGCGCTGCCCTCTATGCTGGGGAACAGAGTGACCAAAGCCTGGTTTGCATCAGCCTCGTGAGCAGGCTGGAGGAAGGCTCAGGCAGGGAATCGGACATGCTCAATTCATTCTCTATCAGGAGAAAAACCCAAACAAGAAGTTTTTATGACCTCCACATCCCATTAGAGCACAACGTGTTTCCGGATGGTGACAGGCAGAGCCAGCTCCGAGGATAGGGAAGGGCCCTGGTGCCTCTGCGGGCTCGGAGGCGCCGCGTTCCCGAGCTAACACTGCCCTCGCACGGCAGCTCGGAGCGGCGGGCGCAGCGCCCGGCTCCGCACATGAGCTGACACTTGCCCCTTTTCCCTGCACAAATATATTGGAGAGATCGGACAGGTTCCTCCTTGGTTTTGGACACAAAGTCCTGTGGGGGCTTCTTCTTGGCAAAGAAACAACTTTTCAAAGAAAACTTTTGAAGTAAAGTTTTCAAACCAAAGTTTCTGGCATTATTTTCTCATCATAGACAAAAAATAACTCCACAAGCCTTTGCCATGCTATTTGCAACACGATGGTCAGGAAGAGCAGCAAAGTGGGGAAAAGATGAAATTAAACTAAACGAAGCATTAACTGGGAAGGAGGGAACGTCAGTGACTCTCCCAGCTGAGCTGGTTGAAGCCGGGGGTGCTGCCGAGCAGCTCCAGGAATCAAATCAAACGTGCCTGTTTTCAAAGACAGCAGAAGCTCAGGCTTGACATAGACACAAAAGAGATTCATCAGGAAACAGGTGAATCAAATAAGATGCTGCACTTGCCTCACAGTTCCTGATAGGTGGAAAGATCCCTCACAGAAAAGCTCAGCATTCCCTGGAATACGAGGTAACGTGGTTATCCAGCTGACTTCACCTTGCTCACAAGGTCTTTTGGTTACATTCAAGAGCATCAGCGATTTGTATCTGTACCCCCCACTTTGCCATAAAATCCCCATCACTTGACTTTGCTACCTCAGGCTTGAGCTTCCCTGGTCTGCAGGGACCGTCCTCCCCTCCATGTCCGCAAGATTTTCAGCGCAAGGAGGCAAAGGACAGAGTCTGAAACGCCTGGCACAACAGGGCTGTGCCAAGAGCAGCCAATATCCTAAATGCACAAAGGCAAACACAGAGGGAAATGCAGACCTTATTGCTCGATAGATCATTTATTAAAGTGAAATCCGGCATTTTCATCTTTGTCAGACAGTACAGAGTTAAAGGCTCGTACACAGTGGAAGCAGGACATTTCCTACACCTCAGAGATAGGAGTTCTACAGTTTTGCTATGTTACTGAGTTGCTTTAACAATACACAGCTATAGTACAGTTAAAAATACACGGTGTCCAAAACATTTGGCATAAGATCAGCACAACACATGGAGGCCAGAATCTGAGGAGGGAACACGTTTCTCTCCCAGTAAGCCTGCTGGGAGCACTCCAGGCCATCCTGCAGGTCACCTTCCTTCACAGGGGCAGCTTTCCCACTCCATTTGTACCTCCCTTGCACTCCTGGGGTGCAGGAGAGTCATGGCCAGGGCAGGAGCAACCCCTGCCCCCACGGGATGGGATGGGCTTGCCAGGGAAGCTGAGGTTTAAGGCAGGAATCCCCGCATCGCCCCACACTTTCTTCCACCGTTCAATGCAACAGGCGAGTCAAAAAGGCAAGAGCGGGGTGAGCTGTGAAAGGTGCAGGGAGTATCTCACACCGTAACAGTTAATTTGCACTTTGGAAGTGGGAAACAAACTCCCTAACTTGAGAAGCTAGGGATGGCTAAAGGGCATCCGTGGCAAGAGCAGCGCGGCACCAGCAACATCCTTCCACCCTGGGGACTCTGGGCCCCCGCTCCGGGCAGGACAAGGGCTCCTTTTGCAAGGATTGCACCTCATCTCGCCCATGTTTTTTAAACTGGAGGGCAAAGTGACACTAGTGCTCCGGGGAAACACAACAATCTGCCAATTTAAACACACAGCCCTGCAGCAAACGGCTCCTTCCCCCTGCAACTGCAGCTCCTGCTGAAGGTCTCCCCTCGGCACTCACATTGGCCTCAACCAAAAGACATAAAGTGCAGAGCTCCTCCCTTCTCCTCCTCTCACTAAACAGCCATTAGGAAAGTTAACACAGAACAAACCTTCCCAGTCTGGGGAAGTGTTTCATCTGGGCTCTCCAGGGACCAGGCTGTTTCATCTTCCCTTGGCTCTCACTGCCTACTTGAAGCACACGCTTACTGGGCATTATTTGGGCTCCGGATTTCAAAGCCTCTCAAACCAGCTTGCACTTAGAACTAACTTTTACTGCCAGACAATATATTTTGGTCAAGCCTTGCACATCAGGGTATCTAATGGTTCAGATCCATGTCTCTAAGAAAAACTGGGACACCAGAGTATGAGGGCAAGCGGCACCAAGCTGCCTGCTCTGCTTTCCTCAGGCCAAACATCCAAAGTGCCTGACAAAACAAACATCATCTTTTAATGCAGTCATTTACTTCAGGTTGGGATACAATATTCCTCGAGATGGAGAGATTCATGAAAACTGCATGCAAACGGGAGAGATTTGCACTTCTCAGCCAACAAAATGCCACCGGCTCAAGTCTTCTCGCACTTCAAACTCCCTTGAGTGGAGCTCAAGCCAATAACTAGCAGCAATCATCGTTTCTTCTTTCCTTAAAGAGAGCAGAGGGTCAGCATACAGGATAAAATTAAGCCTGGAAGAGACATTTCCACATTATTCGTAATGGCTTTGGATCTGATCATAAGAAGTCTAATGAAGCGACAGCAGCTCTTCAGTGAGGCTGTGTAATGGAAACAGGTTATGCAAGGGCTGCAACGATGACTCCTCTGCCCCAGGGTGAATGTCACCTATACAGGCATTTGTAAGAAAGAAAGGTCCAGTATTACAGGTGGAAGGTGACGGGATCATCCTCCATGCTCCCAAGGCTTGTGCTCCATGGTTCAAAGCTAGACAGAATTTAAGGCCCATCTGTGAAAACTAAAATGCAAAAAAAGGCTCATTATGCCAGCCAAAGCGATTTGGGTCTTCCACCTTTCCAACGAGTCCCATCTTAAAAGTGCTGAGAAAATATCCTACCTCATGGCTTCACATGTGCGAGGTTCAGACACATTTACTTGGAATTTATTATTACTTTTTTTCTTTTTTTTAGGAAAAAAAGTTGGAAAGTCTTTTCCATTGGCATGCAGCATATGGAATCAAATACACAGACTAGTATTACACAGAATGACAATTGCATTGTTGCGTTTTCTGCTTATTAGACACGAAATGCTTTTCAAGAATCACAGGCACCCTGAACATGGATATTGCTACTGAATTGACGTGTGACTTCAGTTTACAGCGGGGCAGCCACAGGTGGCTCCCCTTCCAAAAAGACGTCGCCTTTCTTTGCTCCAGGCTTTTAGAGCTAAGTTGAGAACAAGTTAATAAGGCATTTGCAAGGGTTTACAAGGCCATGGGCTCTGACAGCCAAAGACTGTTTCTTTGGTGTCTTGCCTCCCAGCTTACCACCTTATAAACGACTGCTAATGGCTGGTAAACATCTTTCCATCAGCACAATTCACTAAGATTTCTTTTTTTTTTCAAAAAGTATAATTGCTTTAAGAGTGAGACCAACAACAATCACATTTTACACCAATCGACCATTTTCAAACAGGGGGAAGAAAAACAAAAAGCAAGTTTCCTGGATAACCCTTCCACACAAAGTCATGCCAGTGAGTACCCCTGAACAGAGGGAACCTGCCACCCTATGATTGTGAAAAGAAACGTTGTGCTGCTGCCTGCTAAAGCAACGCAACAGATTCATTTATTCTTAGAAATCCCACAACAAAAAAGGAGTCCCCCTCCCCAAACAAATGGCAATTTTTACAATTTTGGTCTAGAAGTTACGACGAGGCAAAACTCTCAGCTCAGAAACTCATTTTTTGCTTGATCCTCTGATGAGCACTTCACTTTCACGAGAAAGGTGAACACAGGGAACATCCCTCTCAACTCTCTGTCCTGAATGAGAGAAGATTGATCGCATTGGCTAATATGGGAATTATTCCATCCTTTCAATAAGGAAAGGACCAGAGTAACTAGGAAATTTTTAAACATTCATGAAATAAATGACATAAGACATTCTCTCCTCATTCCTCAAACCTCTCCTCTGTCTGATGTTCTTAAAATCCACCCTGAACAGAATGAGGAAATGCTGCAACAATCACGCCCCTCAAAACCTCACAAATGGGACATGTACCATAACAGAATATTTCTGCATATGACACAAGACCTTAAAAGTGTTGAATTCTGTTGCACATATATTTGGAGTATTAGCAAACACTTCAAAGCTGATGTAACCAGCTTGCTTTAAATCGTGACTTGATTGGTAAAGAGACCCTGGGAGAGCTTCAACAAGAGCTTCACTGGGTGAACCCTTCATGCCTTATATGATCCAGTACCAAGTTGGGAGTTTGACCTGCACGTTTAGTTCTTCAACGAAGCTGTATCCAGTTTTGGAATATTAATAGCTGCTATTGACAAAATTCTAGCCGATAGTTTCCACCGTTCAGTTCATTGCTTAAGGCTTGTTGAGAATATCCTTTCCAAGAGGAGTCTTGGCATCTTGTAACAGAAAGGAGACATTGTTTAGGACAGCAGGGAAACAGAGTGGTGTGTAAAAAGTAATAAAAAAGAAAAAGCACAAGATCCCCTTGAATAGAATTTGAGGTCACTGGAGAACAGTCATTCACCACCAGCACTTTCATAAGCTCCTTTTGCTAAAATAACCTCTGTTACTTATAAGGACACCTTGGCTTTAAATAACAAAATCAGAGTGATTTCCTCCCGCAGCGCCCAGGTGGTGAGCACCAGCACCCCACTCTGTTTCACAGATTCCTTATGAAAGCACGTGCAATGCTCCCAAGAGATGAGGGCCTCAGTACTTTTTGTCCACTTGCAAAGACAGATGAAATGCAACATGCTCCAGTTAACTTACTGCTCTAGTTATGGTGCTACAGCCATTAACAGAAATATGGTTTATGTTTAATGGAGACTGCTGAGGGCACTGATCTATGCCGCAGCTTCAGGACATCTGCTAATGACCAACTTCAGTATAAAATCCATACCACTTGTTACTGATACGTGATCTGATGAAGAGATTAAAAGGCAGATGTCTTAACCTGCTGTTTCACCTACCAGTGCTGAGCCTTGAATGTAAGGGAAATGCACATAATTGAGTGAATTAAATAAGCACTTCTACCAACATGATCAAACTCAGCAAATAAAGCTACATTTGCCTTCATACCACATTCTGAGGAAACACAGGAGTTCTCAAATGCTTACAGACAATTAAGTAGCAGTTCTTAAATAAAAGAAATTAGAAAAATGGTTTCAATTAGTTATTTGGCTTCCATGTTGGGAAAAAAAAATAAAATCAGATTGGACAAGTAACATTCACTGGAGTAGATTTGGTGTGCTGAAGCGTTTGTAGAAGCTTGGGACTTGAAGCACTGGCTCAAGGCAAGACAAATCATGTGCAGGTGGGGACCAAACTTCAGAGAAATTTCTGCCCCATGCACCTTGATCATGACTTTTTGCTCTGATGCTATTCCAGTCCTGTGCCAAGATAAATTGCATGGTGGTTTTGTGGTGCAGTCTGAGTGCAGTGAACGAATTCCATTTGTGGTCTAAATTGCACTGAGATGCAGATTTCCAGAAATGGTTTAAAACACCAAGTTGACAAACTCCACAGTCCTAGAGATTTGCTTTATTTCTCCATTAACCTCACTCCTTTATTCCAATGTGATTTTGAAACGAGGGGAAGAGAAGTCTTCGGAAACATGCTGGTCACATGTGTTCAAATATTCCTGATAAGAACGTCTATATTCTCTGTCATGCAGACTTACTGCATTTTAAAAAAAATTTACAATATACATCAACAGTTTTTATATACCTAAAATGCACAATACCATCTGTTCCTTCAAGGTCTCTCTTATTCCAAGGTCTGTTAATCTTCATTCTAGTTGCTTGCTACCTTCTGATTTCTGATCCAGCCTGCTCTTGTTGTTCTTCACCATATAGATAAAATAAGCAAGTGTCTCTTTCTCATTCACAGGAATATTCCTGAAGTGACGGCTGACAGTCTAGAAGGACAACAGGGAAAGAGAGAAATTCTGAAATTAGAAAGTAGATATAATTATAACCGGGGGTTCTCTGCACGTTCCAAAACTGATTTTATGGCCACTGAGCGTAATAAACTTTTAGGCAAACATGCACCAATTCAAACTGTCAGTCCTCATTTACCTCTTTCTCTTTACAGCTGGAACGTGCAGCCGAAGAAAGCCCAGTCTTGCCATGTCAGCAGTATCTGCAGCCAACCTACAAGTGGAATTTGGAAGCCAGAATGCCCTCCTGCCAAAGCAGCCCAGCTTCTCCTAAGTGGCGCTTCATGTCGAGATTATCTGGAGAGCAGTTTTACCTGCATCTCAGTATTTTACATGCGAATGTCAGAACACTTTTCTGTATGAATCACACAGTAAAGATTTAGAATCAACAGCAAAGCTAATGAGACTCTTTGTCCAAAGGAAAAGGCCTAGGCCAACTTTCTCTGATGCAAGGAAGGATGATCAGGATATTCGCTGTGGGAGGGCCAGGTTTCTCCTAGGGCTACCTTTCCTTGACATGAAAACAAACCGTGAGCCATCAGCTGCTTTTTCTTGGAAAATAGATGTCAAAACCACTGGTGAGGAGATCTGCTTCTCACACAGAGAAGCACTGTTTTGGTACCCAACACAGCTCCAGAACTGGATTTTGATGCAGGTTGAGCAACGAGTCACTCCAAGAAGATTTAGGGAAGTTTGAATTTTCCTTACGGTGGGTTAGCAGCAGGTGTCTAAGAGCCTCAGGCAGCAGTGAGTCAAGCATGGGAGCTGGACGAGGATCCAGCGTAGGGTCAAAGCTGCTCAGACCTCACAGGAAATCTGGGAAGTGTGGGACAACTGGAAGTTAGGCTCCCCTTAAGGTTATTTTTGGCTTGCATAGCATTTTTTTTTTCATCCTGGGAATATTATGATAAGTTGCCTATGTATGTGGTACTTCATAGCGGGAGGTAACTGAAAGATTATAGATTGGTTGGTTAGAAAATCAGATATCCTACTGAGGACATACATATATCCTGCTTCTCCATGCACTGCCCTATACATTCTGTACCTTCATTTGCTAGTTGGATGCTAGTTTTTTTTTTGGTTTATTTTGGGTATCTTAAAGCAAAACTTTTGAACCTTTGGGAAAACTGGTACCATTTCTCCAAGCCTAGAGGAGACTCTTCTGAGCGAATGCCTCTCTGCTCAGACCAGCTCAGGAGGCAGAGCAGATGCACCCCAAGCACAACTAGCCCAAATAGCAGAGCTGTGCTTTTAACAAAGATCCCATGTGGTGTGAAAGAACTAGGGGAGGCCTTAGGGAAAGAGCCTTTCACAGAGTTAGAGAACTGCAAAATGCCAGGCTAAGGGAGGGAAATACGGAATCTGAAGTCATGGTCAGTGATTTTGCCTTTAATAATAAGCAATTCCAAGAAGTTCAAGCAGCTGTGAGGAAAATGACTGTTAGCATGAAGTTTGAGTTTCAGCAAGACCAATATGCAGGCCACAAGAAAGTATGATCTGTGTTTGTTCCCTAAAGGTGACTATAATTGACTCTGACTATAAACAAGGAGGGAAAGGAAGCAGAGAAAAGCAAGTTACTAAGGCATGCTGTTAAGAGGCAGCTTCTAAGGCTTCCAAAGCTGCCTCAGGTGAAGGCGAGCATGCAGCTCCTCGTCAGCACCATCCCCTGACCCTGCCACGGAGCGTGTTGCACAAACCAGCGAGACTCATAGCGTCACTGGTGTTACTAATGTCCAAGAAAAGCACATTTGAGCAGAGAAGGAAAAACAGCTTTTTAGCAACATACATAATACAACTTCTGCCATCACTTACTTCTGCTAGTTGAGCCTTGTTGAGTCCAGGCCTAGTCTGCAGCTTATAATGTCTCTTGTAACGTCGCAGTGTATTCACTTGGAGCTGGAACAAGTCAACCTAGAAGTGATGCAGAGACGGGAAATGAGCACCACCTTTGACTTTTATTAAGCAGAAATGCAAAGTTATCTAAATATAATGCTTGCTATCTCAAGAGAACTGCTCCTTGACCATATTCAGAACCATATCAGCTTGCCTTAGTGACAAGTCTAAGTATATTTTGTACTTCTTAACATTAAAGGACCAAGCCAGCCTTGGGGAAATACAAAATTTTGTTCTGGTTCACTTGCTGTCAACAGAATCGCTGGCCAATTTCTGCTCTCAATTACACGTCTGCAACCTCTGAACAAAGGGAAGCCTTTTGCTCCCATCCCACAAGGTTTAAAAAGCTCACATATGAGACCTCACTTTAGCAGGCACTGAACAAACAGCTTGTGACAGAAAGCAGAGTACAAGGACGGAGAAGAAATAAATTCAAAGATTTCAATAGGAAGTAGAGAATTTAAAAGCAGGGGGAGGTTACAGGAAGGAAGATGAAGATCACGTGGGAAAGGCCATGCTTCAAAGACAAAAGGAAGCTCTGTTGAAAACCAAGAAGAAAGGGCATTATGTCTGATGCATTGCAGAACCCCTTGTTGAGTTATGCGATGTGTCACTTTTCAGCCACCAAACAATCTGCATGTTTGACACAGCTAAAGTTTGTAAATGCTCATTAGCTCTTCACTAAATCATTCTGTTAACTAAGGCAAAGCCAACGCTGAAAAGTTCTGGCACTGAACAAGAGCACGAACAACTAAGAGAGACTCCAAAAAGAAAACAACCCCCAAACATGATACCCCCCACCCTACACATGCTTTCGCGTCCAGAACCCTGGGCATGGACATTTGTTTTGCTGGCAAAACAAACAATTCCAGCTTTCCCAGATCAGAAACACCCTGTGCCAGCCCCTGCAGCAGCCCCAGCAGAGAGCTCTGCTGTGAGCATCTCCTCTGCACAAGTTTTTGCAGCGTCACTAGAACCAGAAACATCACCAAAGCAAATACTGCAAGCAGTGGCAGAGAAAAGAGATTATTCTAGTGATTTGGTAGCATAGAAATAAAAAGACTTTAGGAATATCATCTGTGATTTGAAGGTGGGTTTAAATGGAATCAAAAGATTGTATGTCATTTATCATAAAGAGGTTTGGGGATGCTCAGCAACTCTGGACTCCATCAGCCCAAGCACACAGCAAGAGAGTGACTAGACTGGCAGCTCTGCAAGATGATACATGCTGGGTAACAAACAACCGTAACCACAAACAACCAGTCAGTGCTAAAAATATTGCATTTTTACCTTTAAAAGAAGATGAGTGCTCAATACTGTTTTAACACCTCGGTGTTTGGAAGCTCTGCATACATGGAGCTGTACAGTTACACCATCATTCCTGTATTTACAGGAATCTTTGTATGTGCAAAGAGCTCATGCAATGAGAAATGAGTTTAAAACCAAGGAAGTTTCAATGAAACTACATCTTAAAATTTATACATTGGCAGATTCCTTTAAACTTCTGAGCTGCAACATGCTCAAGATCTGCAAAACATCTGGCACTCCCTTCTGACCCTACTAACCTCTGGGACATCCGTTTCATGCTCAGGAGAGTCACCTCCATCATCACTTGTCTTCCTCTTTCTTTTGTTTCGGACACTCTGAATGAAATTCTTGTGGAAATCACAAATATACAGATGTCTCACCTAAGAAACAAAAGTGATAAAAAACCCAATCAACACAGGTACTGTAAAACGAGCATTCAACAGCAGCCACTTAAGACACGATTCTAGAGGCACGCTTCCTATCTCACCACTGACAATAAGGAAATTCTAATCTTAAACCCAGGGCCTATTACCATACTCTTGAATTACCGATAATTTACATCACAAACACTAAAGAGAAGGGAAGGACCGAGAACTGCAGCTGAACCTGAATCTGTGCTCATAATTCCATTTTATGGCTGCAGTTACAAGGGTGAGGGACGCAGGGAACGACCGGCTGCAGGAAGGGTATTTGCTTCAGCTGTTACTACCAGTGGTTAAGAAGAATATTGCTCCGTTCGGTGTTTCTCAGCTTTCTTGTTTGAGTGGTACATGAGATTAACAATTCGAGTCGTTTCAATGTCAAGTCAGAATAAAACTCTAGCAAACGAGAAAAGTCTTTTCTCCTGCAGCTCACCCGATTATGGAAATCCATTTTTTAACAGATTAATCTCACAAGGATTAATAAATACATACAAATGGACCAGAAATGTCACTATCATGAGAGCAGCAAGGCACAAACATCTCAGCCAGCCGATGCACCCTAGATTTGAAATCACTTTATACAGCCAGCTTCACATTCCCCCTTCGTTGTCGGTTTCATTAGAAATAAAAAGAAAGCAGGTTAAATCCTCTCAAATTTAGCCTCTCTCTTCACAAGCTATTTGCGTTTCCGGCAGCATAGAAGGAACCCAACCAAGTGGAGCAACCGTGAAACAGCCCGACTTGAGATTTCCCCTTTCTGCGTGGATTTTTGCGTGTGAATCGTGTGAGGTTTTAAAGCCCGAGTGCCAAGAGCCACCGAGGGCTCCGCGGCACCGGGGGCTGCTCCACGCGGCGAGACCCGCGCGCTGAGTCACTTGCGCAGAGCGTTTTCCCCTTTTCCCCTAGTAATCCCCCTCCCTAGGACAGGAAGCCTTCCTAGCTAAACCAGGGCGATAAAGGAAGGGGTGAAACCCGCATCGCTTCTCCCGGCGGCCGCGGCGCTTTGCGGGGCAGGGGCCACTCACGCTCTTGTCGATGTCCAGCTTGAGCTTCTTCTGCGAGATGCTCTTCTGGATGCGCTTGCTGAAGGACGCGTTGCCGGCGGGGCGCGCGCAGCGCTCGCCGTCCTCGATGAGGCAGCAGCTCTGGCCGTAGAAGGGGGCGGCGGGAGGCCCATCCCGGCTGTCCTCCTCGGTGCTGAAGCCATTCATCCCCCGCAGAGCCGCCCCCGCTGGGGGGGTGGGGGGACCCCGCTCAGCAGGACCCGCAGGAGGCCGCTCGGTTCCGCTCCGCTCCGCTCCGCGCGGGCCGGGCCGGGCGCCGCTCCGCGGCAGGCGCGACCGCGCACGCACCTCGCGCGCGCACCCGCGCACGCACACACTCACACACACACAAAACCGCCGCCCCGGCAGCGGAAGTCCCGCCCCCGCGCGGTTGAGGGGGAGTGGGTTGGGCAGCCTGGCTGCCGGGGCGGGACGCTCCGCCGCAGCGCCGCGCGCCTATTGGAGGAGAGCGCTGCCAGTCCGCCGCGGCTCCGCCTCTGCGCGCGCGCGCGGCAGCCGGAAGGTCGGCGCGAGACGGGCGCGAGCGCGGCCGAGGGGGGAGGGGGGAGCGAGCAGCAGAGCGGCGCGCGGAGTTGCCAGGCAACGCCCCCCCCCCGAAATGACCGTTAGTGGCCGTTGGTGCCGCCCCCCCCCCCGCCCCCTTCCTTCGTTACCCGGCGCTTCCCGGGGCGCAGTCAGCCCCGCTGTAGCGCCCCAAGCAGGAAGGCGCCGTCCCCTCCCGGTACCGAACAGCCCCGAGAAGCGTTTCCCACACGCGTTTCCAAGCGTTTCCCGGCTTGGAGCTTGCGTTCGTGTTCACCAAGCAATGAAATCCCCGCTGCGGCGCGGAGGATGCTGCGGGCACCTCTGTATCAACCAGCAGCATCATCCGTGTCATGGGGGTGCGGGAAGCAGGGAAGGGCTACGTCTCCCCACAGGAAACATTTTTGCAAAAGCTGAAAAATAAAAAAGTTCCGTAGACTAAAATAGCTTTGGAGTCCCCAGGCACGCACGTGGAGCGGTGCTTTAGCGCCAGCTGAGCTCTGCTGAACTCGCACGCACAAAACCGCTCTGGAAGAAAGAGGCGCTTCAAAACCGCCGCCTCGGCAAAGGAGACGAGTTCAGCCTCAGGTCTTTACCCGAACTGCTTGCCCCAAGAGTTACCTCTCTGGCAGAACTAAAAAAAAAAAAACGATAAAGAAATCCCTTTTAGGGGAGAAAACACCAGTGCTGCTGCTGACAGCACTTGTGTGGAGGTCTCAGAGTGCTCCATAGGGAACTTGCTACGTTTTTCTGCATAACATCACCCATAAAAATCAAGCGGCAGGCTGAAGAGGCTTAGACTATCCAGCAGGACCAGCTTGACATTTTGGAAGCTAAAAGCACAGGCCTTGGGGACAGGTGATAAGAGCAGCAAGCAAAGAGATAAGAGGGAACAAGCACAAGAGTTGGAGTTCCTCCTGCCCCTGCTGGAGGGCAAATTCCCTATGTGCTGCATGGAGGCTGTGCAGGACAGAGGGAGCAGCTGGGAAGCTGACAGCACAGGTTGATATTCACAATGTAGTTCATTTTTGAACATAACCTTTTGGCCTGTGCAAATAAATATATATTTTTCCCTAGTTGTTTTGCAATGCCTGCTAAGGGGAAAAAACAATGCTCATTATAGTCGATTTGCTAATTAAATGTTAAGCATCTTGATAGCTCAGTCTAACACCACAACACAGTTTTTCAGTTCAGGAGAAGAAAGAGAAAGAAAAAAAAAGCATGCAGACATCTTCATATAATTGCAGTTCATTTCAGCACAAGAGCCTCAAGAGTTGACAGTCTGCTAGGCAGGAACTAGCTCGCAGTAAAATAAACTGCTTCATAGAGACATTTTTTATTAGGTATCTATCACTAACGCGATCTAATAATTCTTTGTGCGCAGAGCAGTGAAGTGAGAAACAATGTTTCATAAACCCATCAGCACGGAGGCAGCTTTAGTGCCTTTGAGGCCATAATAGCTTCCCCGTCCAAGCCAGCCCTCTAATCAAATTAAGGCAACTTGCGCAGTCCTGTAAATCTTAACTGGAGCAGCACTACCCTCTAAAACAAGTCTGCTGTGTAGCTGTCATCTGCTACCTACCGTTTTATTGGAGTCATTTGGAGTTCTTGGGACAGAAATGCTCTCTCTGAAAGAGTGGAATGTGTTCCTGTGCTTGGAAGAAGCCTTTTTATGTCTGCACGGATATCGTTAGAGCATTTCCATTTTCCGCACCTCAGGGCCCAGGGGAATGTTGCCATGATATCCTTTCCCAACTCCTATTATCCCTCTGCATTTTTACAGGGTGGCCCATGTTGGACCTACAGTGACACTGCTAAAACACAGACATTGTGCATCCTTAAAACATGTGTCATTCCCACATGCAACTTTTTACACACACCATTGTCTGCATTCCCCTGTATTCCCATATTTTGTTATTTTTCAGGCTGATTGCATGGAGTTAAAGAACAGGACAGACCAGCAATTCCCCCCACAACAGTTGTGTGATGCTGAACCTTCCCAAACCGTGACCAGAGGCAGCTCAGACAGGATACATACGGTTCAGGTGGCCTCCTTAGCCTTCTATCCTCATGACTGCACGTCCGCAGCTGCCTTTGGGAAAAGCCTTTGGCAGCATCTCCAACCAGTGGCTGATGACAGACCTGGGCAAAGGGCTGTCCCAGGCCTGGGCTCTGCTGCCCATGTCCTCATGCAGCTCCCCTGCAAGACTCATGGTCCAGCAGCGAGTGACACCACAGGAGACCCAGCCTGGGAAACAGCAGACAGGGGTAACTAGGCTAGTTCTTTGAGCAGCAGAGAGAGGGAAGTCAACCACTTGCGTAGAAAGAGGCAGGGAGAAGCATACACAGCTTCAGAAAACACATTAAAAATTTATTTTAAATATATTATAAAAGGAAGTCCATTCAACTTTAAAAACACTAGGCATTCTATCAATGATTCCCGATTTATGAAAGCTACTACATTAAAGTGCTAGAGTCCTTTACCACCCAGATATTAGGCTGTTGGTCCTAATATGCACAGAAATAAATATACACTGGTTCAAGAGACAAAACCCAGTTTTACAGATAAAATGCATGCAGTACAAGGATAGACAAACTTAGACCTTATCACCAAGATCCTGGAAAATGCATTTTAAAAGGAATTCCATTCATCACCCTAGAGGCTAAAGCTATTTGTTACTGTTACATAAGGACTAAGGTTTTAGCCCATTAGCCTGATCAGTTTTTACCTTATTTCCTTGTCCAAGTTCACATTTGCTTGCTTGATAATTGGGCTTAGAACTTTCTCTCCTAGAGTTGAACAACTAGCTTGGAGACCACAAGGATCCAGAGGCTTTGAGGAAAAGCTCCAAATCCCTCACATTTGCTGGAACCATTGAAGCCTTCTGGGTAATACAGAAGCATCAAGAAAGCTCAGAATAAAGCAAATAAAAGGAGCATACTTGGCTAGCAGAAGCAAAAAACAGACATAGGATTTTTATTAGGATTTCTATAATCCGCCACTCTAGTTCCAAACACAGATCTCCAAGTTAAAGCATGATTCTAAGAATGAACAATCAGAGCAGGAGGTCAGTTAATTTCAGTTATACTTTAAACTATAATGTGGGTAAGGCAGCCTGGCTGGTTAAGGAGGAATATGAAATGAATGGACGTGTCAGTGATGAACGCTGATGGACACTTCAGACCCCAGCTTTCCCATTCCCATTCCCTCATTGAACCTCTCCCCTCCTTTCTAACCAGGTGAAGAACTGCAGCTTGTGTTGAGATAGGGTCACCACACTCACTAGGGCAGCAAACACAACACTCCAAGGTAAATATTACACAGGTTGGCAAATCGCAGCAGATTTGCCTTGCTTAGGATCAACCAACAGAGCACTGGGGAACTGGGAGCAGATCCCAATACCCAGGTCTCCAGCCCAGCTCCCCTTTTACTATATCCTGTGAAAGGCCTTTTAAGCCTGACCCTGCAGACACTGAGATTAACCTCAAGCTATTCACTATTTTGGCAGCTTGCTACCTATTTAACCAGGTTCTCGTGCTAAATAACTGTTAGAATAGGAGTCACACCTGGACTGCTATTCCTCAGGCAATGACTGGTTTAGCACCACGAGGCTCCTTGGTTGTAGATGTTTAGAAATGCAGATGGAGAATGAAATGCAGCACCTGCAATGGAGGCAGATGCACCTCAAATCCCACGTACTACTAAAGCCAGCCTATATTAGGCTCAACTTCTGGTTAAGGACTCTTTCAGCTGAAAACATTACAGGCCGAAGGCTTGAGGCTGTCTATTCTGTCCAGTCAAAACTGTTTAAAAGTCTGTCTATACCTTGAAAAATGATTTGAAATGAAAAATTCTCTCTCTTCATGCAGCAGTGACGTGATTGTCTATCAGTTTTACAGGATAGGACAAAGCCTTAAGTGACATAAGGCAGGGAAACTACTACGGTGCTTCTCGAGTGGCTACAAGAGCACTGTGTTCTTGCCGTGCTGCACATGGATGCTGCCGATTTGACCTTTAGCACATTGATATTAAAACACAACAGCCTCCTGCGAGGCGAGGAGGAAAGCTGGCCGAGTGGAACTTGCCAATAAAGCGACCAGTCTGATGCACAGAAACTGCTTTCTTGCTACTTCTGTATCAGAGACTAAATCACACCTTTCAAGTGTTTCCCTGTTGTATAAGGCATTGACTATCTAAGCAACTCTTCTACCTCAGATTTAATACGCCTGTAGGACTATTTCTGATGCAGATATTTAAACATAAAACGCAGGAACTTGCATGTAGGTGAAATACATGAGCCTTTGCCATGAGGTGAAACATCCAAAAATCAAGACATCTTCAGGTCTAGCTTTAGTAATTATACTGCACCAAGCCGAGATGAAGCTACCATAATTTCCAAGTCTTCCTATTAAGTGACAGAAAACAAAACAAACAACAGAAAAACAGTCATTACTGGTATCAATTTAGTAGAGAAACACAGGAGCTTCCAAATTACTGTCTTTTGCAAAACTATGCACTGAAGGTTGAACATTTAAAAAACTACATAAACACACAAACACCACACAAGTCAAGCTCTCATACACCCCCTTACCTCCCTAGCCCCCTCCCCTCTTGTCCAGCAAGGCACTAGGAAATGGTTCAAGTTTAGGCATTTGCTGTACATTTACATGTAAAAAGGCACGTCTTTATTTTAATGATGCTGTATTCCTCTTTCATTAAGGCTCACATGTTCTCCTGCTGTAGCATGGAAAAAAAAACTAATTCCCAGGCATGAAAGACACCCTGTACGTCTAAGAACACAAAACCTCTTACTCTGTTTCTTGGCCATAGAGATTAGCACCTATATAAATCAACAAGAGTTTCAAAAGGAAATCATTATGTGAAATAACACATATCCTAGGGGTGTCCCTGTTTTCTGGGATTCTGATGTTTATAAGCAGAATTTATGCCGCTGTAAATAGAGGAGTTATTTGAATATTTGGGGGGAAAAAATGAGAATTATTTATTTTGCACTAAATAATCACTAATATTTAATCTCTACTCTGGACGTGCATGCAGATGTGAAGATTTGCTTATATATTCATGCTTTAGCAATTTTGCTTACAAATAACCCGAAGTAATTGGAATAATTAAGCAGATTGCCCAGCAAAGGCTCCGCTGAAGAGGCGGATGATGAAATACAGCTTCCATTTCTCAATCAGGGAATGGCTGGCTATATTAAGTCTTTTCATTAGTCAGCAAAACCTCTAGGGGATTGAAAAGAATAATTGATGTAAATAAATTAATAGCTCAAAGCCCAGCAAGCCAGTCAAAATGGCACAGAAATTGTGCAGCACTTACCACACATAAATCCCAAAGTTGGAAAAAAATTATCTGATTGTCCATACTAAAAAGAGTACAGGGGTACAATCCCATCAAAGCTCCCGGATACCTGTACTGGCCATCAGTTGTCAAAGAGGAGCTGCCTCGATATTGCCTAATCTGCTGGAGCCTGCTGCTAAGAGCTGTCCTTTCCCACCAAATTAATATTACTAAGAGGTGCAAGTCCTGCTCGTTACTGCAGTTCGCTGAAGGAAGCATCCAGCAAGCCAAGCAGCTCGGAATCCAAAGGTGAGCCCAAGGACAAAGCAAACCTTGCATTTTAGAGATAGAAGCTAATCCTCTCATTAGAAAAGACACCAAAGCTGCAAGCTGCAAGCAGAATGGCCCACAGCCTACTGATACATCATGTACTGTGTCCCAGTAAACTGGCACTGTTCATGGACAGACAGCTTCTTATTCCACAGATGTTAACACATACCTAAAGACAACTAGGCAGGCCATTTTGCAATCCACAGTCAGCACTACTGGCCTAATGAGAGAATTAAAACTTAAGGAAGGCAACAGTCAGACCCAAAGCAATGAAAAAGGGTGTTCTCTGCCATAGGAATGAAAAGGGCTGCTAATAACAAACATACTGCAGTTATAGAGAACATAAGATGACCAATCCACTTGGACACTGGTTCCACCTTTGCAGAAAGGCTGCTCCAAAACTGTTCTTCACTTCCAACATGCGAGACTCCAATACAATCGACAATCCCAGTCCCAGTTGCCTGTGGTTCCCTTGCTCTGTGACTGCTCGTGCCAGCTGAGTTGGCAGCACAGGGCAGGTACAGGCTCAGCTCAGGGAAGGAAGAGGAAAGAAG
The DNA here is from genome assembly GCA_032353885.1 of Nothura maculosa. Taxonomy (NCBI): domain Eukaryota; kingdom Metazoa; phylum Chordata; class Aves; order Tinamiformes; family Tinamidae; genus Nothura; species Nothura maculosa. Next base: position 2,027,615 of record JAUBOD010001004.1, read on the forward strand.
CAGAAGTGGTTTTAAACCCAACCTGCAGTCAATGCATGAAACTTAGCACAGCTCAAGAGACAGCTAGTTCTGTCTGCTTTCAAGCTCCAAACATAGGACTCCTCAGCCTCAAAATTGTCCTCTCGAACACTGACAATCATCCTGCTATCAACAATATATTTTAAAAAAGGCTTATTTCTGAAGCTCTGCATAGCAGGCAGAAAGCCTACCTTTTCCTTGACTCTAGCCAAAAACCTTGACTTCACAGGAGGGAAGAATATCCCAAAGCAGAACTTTCATGCCCCTCCAAAGAAACAAAGTCCATCAATCGCGTTGATGGATCCCAGAGAGCTGCCTCACTCTTCTCAAGAAGATTTCAGACTGCCATTCCCACTGCCTGCTGCCTCCTCCTGTGGCATTCTCCCACGGGAGAAAGTGCAGCCAGGCAATCGTTGGCAAAGTGCTAGTATGAGTGATTTGTGCAACATCTTTGAAAAAGCTAACTGCATGCTGATTCACAGTATTTACCAGAAAATGTCACCCCTGGTTTCACTACAAGACTTAAGTCTGATGAACTACTGAATCTGGTCTTGTAGCAATTCGTTTTAAATCTTTTTTTTTTTTTTTTTTTAAATATGCACTCACTATAGTTAATAGGAGAACATTGCTTTCAAGTCTTAAGAGATGAATCTCTTAATATCAGTTCTTCCAGAAGGGTAGCACTGCAATACCTTGCAGTGCTGACAAAGGACAGGGCACTAACATGATTAATGGACTGCAGCATCTCTCCTATTAGGAAAGGCCAAGAGAGCTGGGCTTGTTCAGCCTGAGAAGAAAAGATTAAGAGGGGATCTTATCAATATATGTAAGTATCTGAAGGGAGGAAAGGGCCAGAGTCCTTTCAGTGGAGCCCAGCAACAGCATGAGAGGCAATGGGCACAAACTGAAGCCCAGGAAGTTCAGGAACAGGAGGAAGGAGGAGCATACGAACAGGAGGAGGAACTTCTTTACTGCAAGGGTAATGGCACTGGAACAGGTTGCCCAGCAAGAATGGGGAGTTTTAGATCTTCCTCAGAGATACTGAAAGCTGTCTGGACACGATCCTGTGCTCTAGATGACCCTGTTCGAGCAGGGGGCTTGGACTACATGATCTCCAGGGCCCCCTCCTACCTTAACCATTCTGCAATATGACCATTCTGTGCCCATGTTCATGCTGAATGACAGGCAAATCTGGAACCTCACACCCTAAAGCTTTTAGTAAACCCCTAAGAGCTACATTCACTTAGAAGCCTGCTGCAAATTTTTCACCTCGCGGTTTTAGAGAGCAAACTGACTGCAAAGTGAATGGACCCAAAACACAGATTCTTCACTGCTCGTAACTACAATGATGTCGCCTGCACTGGGCTGCACCTCCCTTAGGGAACACTCCTTTATCATTTGGAACATAATAGCACTAGGCCTGTTTAAAATATATTTTGGTTTAGGGCAAAAAAAATGTCATTTTACATTCTGATGTCTTTTGTGTGGGGAGAAGGGAAAATCCATGACATGGGAGGACTGGAATCTTGTGCCAGGATTTTACTTACACGAGCTTTGGAAGGTAAAGTGCCTTTGTGTGAATGCTTTAGCAGGTGGTAAAGCAACTACAGAAAGTACTACTGTACTTCAAGGGCCACGGAGAACAGAATCATTTACACCAGACCCAAATGGGAAGTTTTAAAAAAAAAGTTTCACTTCAATACAGAAGTGGCTCTGGAAAAGCCTTTTGAATTCCACCATCCCCAGAAGAGAAGGATGCAGCATCTTCACAATAAAGACTGGCCTGCTAGTTAACACCTTCTCCTGAGATTCTCCCTTTTACCTTCATTAGCTATTTTTAAAAAAAAAGTATTCTTAAAAAATTTTTGTAACCCTCCCCAGTAAAAACTGTAATTGTTTCAGTCTTTTAAAGATCAAGATTTCTGTTAAATTTTTCCAATACGGTTGAGTTTGTGTGTTCAAATATCCACTGCTGCGTTGGAGATGAAGGATTGCAGCTGTTCATAAAGATCTTGCGGTCACTCTCACTGCAGTCCATACAGCTGCCGCTTACTGGATGGTAGAGGGTCTTGTCCTGGAGAAGAGAAGGTTGAAATGAGGTTGTCAAAAGGAGAAGCACGATTAAGACAAACAGAAAGAAGTCTAAAAGCCAAGACAAGTCATTTTATTGCTTGCCATTTAACTCAAGAACTTGTTCCACACTTTAGAGGCTGCAAAAAATGTGCTATGTTCTCCCACAGCCCTCAGCCCCATCCAAGAGCATCCAGCCCAACCCTCACATTTGCCCTGGGAAGCTCAAAGGCTGCCTCTAAGCTCAGGTGCCCAGCTGAGAGGCCACGTTCTGCCAAGGCTCTCTCTGGCACGGTGCATACAGACTGCAGTGGGCAGAGCATTTATCAAAAACGTACCACTTAACCACACAAGCACTGCTTAGACACATTAATAAATCCTTTGGCATAATCTTCTGGAGTCTATAACAAAACCACCACACCTCTTGGCAAAGAGGTTTTTGGGAGGACGTTGCACAGAGGTGTCACTGCCGGCTCTGGACTGGATTGCAAGGAGAGCATCCGTTTGCTGGGCAAGCCCCAATGCTGCTGGGCAGCATTTCTAATCAGAGGGACAAATCTTTATAATATTTATTGACATACTGTCAAAAATCTGCCCCCAGATACCCTCAGCAAAGTCATATGGACAGAAGACTGGAACATGAGTAGTGCCATTTTAAGGAAACCCAGCTATCTATAGACAATCTGACACTTTAATGCACACACAGAAACACACACTCACTTTTCTGTATCTCCAGAGCTGGTTCCCCTTCATTCCATGACAGTCATAGAGGGTCACAGGGCTGCTGTGGGAGATGGCATCAAAACAAAACTTCTTGGTGTGCTGAGGATCCCCAGGACGGATGTCTTCCCTCCAGCTGAAGGTGAATATCTGCTGGGACAAAGGGCTCTCAGGACAGCAGGGAATGGTGCTCCCGTTAGCAGAGCGACATTCCCTTCTCTGCCCACAGGGTGGGGATCGCTCCAGGGAAATGACAAAACTTCCAGGGAAAACGGATTCCTCCCCTGAGGACAGGGATCGTGGGATCTGTATTGCTACCCTGCAGCCTGCTAAGGGAGCTGTGCTGCTGCAAACAGCCACGCTATCAGACTGGGTACTAAAAGCAGCCTTGAGTGTCTCTGCAATGCAGACACCTCACAGATTGAGAGACCAGTTACAGCATTTTCCACCTAGCAAAAAAAGGGTGAGAACTGCAAGAGCTCTAAGTGACACTGGCAGTAAACACCCTACTCTGCACACGTGGTCTGCAGTCACCTTGAAAACTGCCTGTCCCCACGCGCTCTCGGACAAGGATCCACGGGAGCACCCGAAGAGCAAACACCAGGGAAATGCTTCCTGGCACTATCTGCCACTGACTGCAATGATCTCTTGGGCTTTCCCAATCTCCTTCTTGGAGTGAAATGAGAGCAGAGGGAGTTACAGAATAGAAAATAAAGGGTGGTAGCTCGAGGAACTAGGTACTCCCTATCAACACCTCACAGTCTTGGCCTTGGTATAAGCTGCAAGATGCCAGCAGATAAGGCTGGGAAATGTGGCTAAGATCTTTTGCAAGAAGCTCTTTTAAACCTCTCTTGCAAGACAAATTAGCACAATCACTTAGGCCCAGGCTAAGCAAAAAAATCCAGAATGCATTCTCCTCCTAAACACAAGCCAACACTAATTGTTCATAAACTGACTGACACAACAAGGACTGTGCCTGAGTAAATTGGTTTCATTTCTAGTTTTCAAGCATCAAAACTGATATGCAACATCTCTTTATCTCCTATGACTGAAGCCATTCCCTGAAGAGTTATGTACAGCTTTGCAATAGAGACATTGTTTTCTTCGTCTTTTCTCAGCTCAGCAGCTGCAGTTTAGACAAACTAATAATGCCCTCCTTTCTTTTATAATAAAGCTGTCATTTCCGTCACCCTATACATCAAGAGGGTGAATCTATAGCCTGACAGTTTTCATCTCTCTCCAGGAACGGTTGGATGTTTATAATGCATTTGCCTCCTGTCAGAAGAATGATAGTAAGTGGTTATTGAAGGCACCTGCAGGTTCATTAATATGCATGATGCTCCTCTATCACTTCTTTCAGCACAACCTTTGAAGTTAATATTCACTTTGTTACCTATTACCGCTGCCTTGCTATTGGTTTCTCTTATTATTTCAGCATATTGTTTTCTTGTGCTTTCTTTTGTTCTTCAAAATGTAGGGAAAAGCTCTGCAGGGTCTGCTACACTCCAGACCTGCCACAAGCACGAGCCACATCCTGCTGCAGAGCTATTCAAGTACAGTTGGTGCACAAGTCTTAGGGTGTCCAGCACCCTCCTGCTTATCTGGCCAAGATCTGTACCTGGTTCCCTTGAGAAGTAAGGCTCTTGCAGCATTATCATCATGGGCCGATGGATTTTAAAAGAGCAGATGGGTTATCAGAGGGACTATTACCTGCACATTGTTCCATGCTGCCTCTCCTCTGTCCTTCACACAGCTCTCCAGCCTCAGGGGCGATCCCAGGGCTCCATGCTTAGTGTCCACACACAGTCCAGTCCCTACATTGCGTATCTGAAAGAGTAAAGTAGTCATTAAGTCTCCTAACTCCTATCAAGTCACAGACAAAAAGAAAAGCTAAAATTGCTTCAAATAGTGGCTGCATTTGCATGAAGAGAGGTTTAACTTAACTATACAAGTGAGCTGGCAGATGATCCCTGAAAGGAAAGCACAGTCATTTCAAGCCATAAAATAACATGGGGGACACAGCAAACCACCAGTGAGAGGACTGCAGATCCCATCGTTTCGCTGTGATTAACAGCCCAAGCTTTGTGATTCCTCTCCATAAGTACAGCTGCCTTTCAAAACCAGGCACAGCATTCCTGTTTACAGAAGGGAGAGATGCAGAGCAGGAACAGAGCAGCTCAAAACAATTGTGCAGCTCTTTGAAGATATACAGCTTCTATTATTGTTCAGCTACCTCCTAATCTTAATCCTCCCCATTAGAGTCTTTTGTTTTCTGCTAAATATATGAAGCTCAGAACAAGCCTGGTTTCTCCTTGGAGCTGTGCACTGACAGGAACTGCTGCATAAGCAGCTGCAATTGCTGCTGTCCTCTGAGCACGGCCAACCTAACGCGATACGAACCCTTGTCTTCAAAACACATCAAGCAGGATCTTTACAACCCACTTGCCAATGTGCTCACAGCACACACAGGCTCAGGACTAATGCTAGTTTAACAAAACCACAGCTTGTTTGCCCGCTGCAGATTTCAGAGCAAGAAACTTGCTGAACTTGCCTCTCCCCAGGCAGCCGCTGGAGGCTCCACTGGCGGGTAGAACTTGGGCAAGTCCCACGCGACCTCGTTCATGAACCACTTGAAGCTCTTGCAGTTGAGGTTGTTGCGAAGCTCCTTCTGAGCTGCCACGTCCCCTGCAGAGAGATGCCGGTACTCGGGTCGGCGCTGGTAGATGTACTCTGCGTACTCGTCCATCCACACCTCGGCCACGCGCTTCAAGTTCTGTGTGGGCAACGGCCATAGGTGTGAAAATGAAAAGGGAAGGAGAGAAACTGCATGAGTGACACAAACTGTGGAAATCAGTATTCTGAACAGCACTCGTGTTTTTGCTCAGAAGGGATTTTCTTTCACTTCTACTCTTCTCCTTCCAGCTTAAGAACTGAGATTACTTGTATTATTCTCTAGGTCTAAGAGACTTGGAAAGATATTTTCACATGAAATCAGAACAAATTCTGACACTTTGCCATTATATCTAGTTCCTTGTGGCTAAGAAAATGTTTTCTTTCTTTTTTTTGTAGGTGATTGTTATTTTTTTTCCTCCCTTCCTCTTTCAAAAGCAGCAGAGTGATGCTCGTAAATACCACAAGACATTCAAAGGTCCTACCAAAAACAAGGAACCACCAACTTTCCTTACATCTTTCCTACTGTATTCCCTCTAGGAATGGGACTTGCAGTCTTCCATTCTACAGAGCACAAACTAATATCCTCCCGTTGGCTGTGTAAAAAAACAGTTTAAGAACTCAGAGACACTGCAGGAATTTACCTCTTAGACAATGACCCTTCAAAACAGACACAAAAGATTTACTTCCTGCTAATAGTTTATTTCACATTTCTTTAGATCAATATAAACCCTTAAAATCATGCTTTTTGTATGAATGCCATCTCAAGCTTTGTACTGGCTCTGCAGTGAAACTTCTCTCTTCTGTTGGGAGAAACCAGCCAAACTGCACACAGCAAATCCAAGGGTGCAATCCTTCTGTTTTAACCCACATTGTAATTTGAGGTCAACAAGGAACACCACCCTCTATATACACCCTGCTACTCAACACAGCATGTCCAGGAGACCTTCAGACTTTGGACGTTTCCCTGTCCGTGTCAGGTGCATTCTTGCCACAACACTCCAGTGTGAGAAGTGCTCACTGTTTCAGCATCCCAGCTTTGCTGCCCCCTCTCAAAGGTCCTTTGCTTGCCAAAAGACAAGGACATTAAGCATGAGCAGCATCCTGATTGCCCCAAACAGAGCCCAAACGGGAACAGGGTCCCTTTCTGTAATTTTTTCTGTGCCTATGTTTTTTTCCTCCCACCAGAGGGCAATGTCAATCCTCAATTTGGAAATGACCTGGAGAAAGCCAGTGCAGCATCAGCAGGGGCTGCTGCTTCTTTGGGCTACACTAAATTAAGAAATAAGATGGCACAGAAGTTTCTATCATGGAGAATTACAGCGCGCTCATCCAGTGGACTGTGACACTCGAAGCCGAGAGGTCTCTCAATCACCGAGTGGCGCTCGCTGCTCCGCGGCCCGCTGCTCGTGCACAGCTAAAACGTCAGGTATCACACACACACACACACACACACACACACACACACACACACACACACACACACACACACAGAGCCCTATCTTGCTTTTATGGGAGATTCCACGGCCAATGCCTGACTGCAAAGTCGCAGCCTGACGCTTTGCAACGCTGCCCTGTGTCTGCAGAGGAGGCTGCAGCTCTTTACAGTCGCCTGCCTTAGTGCCTGACACTGGCCCTGCTACAGCTGCACAACTAAAGGGCCTGAATTTGCCCCTGTTGTGGGGTGACAGGAAACAACTGCCTCCGAGGCAGAGGGGGGACATCACTGCCACTTACTCTTGCCAGGCTGACTCCTGTTGGGACTTTGTAGGGAACGTATTTTCTGTAGATATGGCCCACTCTGGAGCAAGGGATGTCCTCCATGCGACCCCCACACATCCAAACCTGTGCAACAGCAAAGACAGATTCATTCTTGGTTACATGAAGGGAAAAGAAAAAAAGAAAAAGCAATTTTCAAGACATGAAAAAGCTTAATACAAATTGTTTTACTTTAAAGTATGTTCTTTCCCAAATATCCTTCCCCCCCTTCCATTAGTCTCAAAGCCTAGGACTACCTGCTCAGAACCATGCAAGCTTTGATTCAGCACTATCATGCTCAATTGCTAAACAGTTTAATTTTGCATTCTTTAGAGAAGAGAATAGAAAAAAATCCAAGCACCCAGAGGACAGCACACAACACACTTTTAAAATGAACATACATTATTACAGCACTGCTAACCATAATGGTTAAACTGGACTGTCATATAAGATCTCAGGTGTAGGTTATACAAGAGCTCTATAGAAGGGAGGCCACCTCTGCAGTGCAGGTCACACAAAACACTCCAGCAAATTCAGGAGGCTGCTTAAAGTGTCAAACCAGAAAACATTCCTACTTTTATTATTATTTTTTTCAACGTGGTTATCACTGCAAAGTCTGGGATCTCTCTAGTATGATGGCATTGCTGACAGGTACTTATTGTTTTTGCAACCTTACAATTAAGTAAAAAACACTGCCTGGTAAAAGGAGTTCTAAAGAAAAGCCCTTGGAAAGTCACTGGAACACACTGCTAGATGAAGAACGCTATCTTGATGCTCAATTGATACCTCCATTAGTCAAGAAGGTTTCTCCCCCCACCTCCAATCTGAAATGATTTCACCCTACAGTAAAATCCTACCACTTTCTTTTCTTCCATATTTATAGCATGGATGTGATCTTTTTGCTCAAGGAAGTTAAGTAAAAGGATGTGTTTTCTGCACCAGCTCATCTGTTTTGATAAGTTTAAGAAATATATTAATATGTATTCCCCAGAGATACCTAAGAAACAATTACAGTAAAGAAGTATCCTTCACTCCGCAAGACGAGCCCTCCTAGGCGGTGGCAGCGAGGCACCGCCTTGCCCTTCATTCGGGCCCTACATCTTGTGCTAATTCCCCCAGAGCGGCAGCCTGACAGAAGGTCTGCTGGGGCTGCAGCCTCACGCCGTGTTCTGGATATCTCCACTCACTGTGGCTAATTTGAGCCTCTGCAGTTCACTGTACAATGAGCTTAGTCAACAGCTTCACACATAGCAGGCAATTCCATTAATATTCTATGGTGACAATATTAAATACTTAGCTAGGAAGAGAAATATTTGGCCAAGGCTGCTGCATAATTATTAGCTCTGACACAAAAGTCCTTTGGAGTTTCAGCTCTGTCTAGTGGCCCTAATAATTACAGTCATTTGCTGACTGAGTATAACTTAATGGAGGTTGGTTGCTCTCAGTTAGTGGAATATTTTTCACGGGCAACTTCCAAAGTTCAGGGTACTTAATTACATGCCGTTATGGTAAGAAAGACAAGAAGAAAGTTGACAAACACTCCTACAGAATTTCATTTCTTTTGTCCTTGCTGTGACTTAAGAAGCTGCTATAGAAGAGGCAAAGATGAAAAGGACAAACTTGTACTCAACTTTCGTGAAGTTTTCCAGTTATATTAGAAGTAATTTTTATTCTGCAGTGACTGTGATTTATTACAGAAGGGCACAGTATAATTTCTAAGGCAGGACATTAAAGGTAGACTGTGCAACGTAAATTTGGGCATGTTTTGCATTTCCATTACACAAATGGTTTGTGCAAAGCTTTAAGAACTACAACAGATGTGCCTGGCTTTGCGATAAGCAGCAAGTTGCAAAAGGTGCAGAACCCGGGAAGCCAAGAAAATCCCACAGGCACAGCTGGCAAAGCCTCAGGCTCAGCTGCACTGGCTTGGGAGGGCAGCAGAGCACCCCTGCTAACAGCATCCACAGCTCAAGGCCCAAGGACACTTCAAGGCCAGGCAAGGAATGGGGCCTTCTTGCCCCATTCCAGGCAGCTAAATACACCGTGCCCTCCTCCACGGGGAGCTAACAGTGCAAGCAGGTCAGAGGAGCAGTGCAGAGGTGAAGGTCTGTGATTGAGTCTGCTTCTCCTTGCTTTCTATAGACTTGGTGAAGGTCCATAAACTGAATCTACTTCTCTTTGCTTTCTACAGACTTGAAGGTCCATAATCAAGTCTGCTTCTCCCCACTTTCTACACTTACTGCTCATCTCAATCACTCAGTGAATGAGAGCCCCCAAGGAGCCCCTCCTTGGCTGTCCACAGGAGAACCACCACACACAGGAACCCCTAAAAAATACAGTGCTGGAGGCTCCCCCAAACAAATGCAGTCAAGACACAGGCCTGTCCTCTATGATCACGCACAACTGCCTCAACAACCAACAGTTTCACGTTGTGCACTGAACCTAACATCAAGGAAGTCCCATCAGCTCCAAAGCAACTCTGTTTCATAACCCAAGCCTGAATGAAAACCCCAGCAGCCTCTTATCCTAGCGCTGATCCAAGCTGCCATCCTACGTGCTTCCTTACCCACCCTAGGTCTCCAAGGAAAGGCTTTCAGCCAGAATCTCCTCAATGTGCATTTCTCTGGAAGACATAGCTTGGAATACACAGCTTGCCCGGATAACAGGAGCGACTACTCCCTGTTGGCTACTGCGTGGCCTGGGGGGCCAGCGCTGCCCCACTACTGCGGGGTCCTGTTTGGTAAAGCTGCTGCCACAGCACCAGGGGCGAGCGGGATAGGCGAGGCTGGATGACACGCTGGGCCCGGAGCTCCTACCTGGCATTGGGAAACTCCATCCACATATGAAGATGCTACATGAACATATGTAACGCTATGATAAAGATGCCTACTTGACTGAGGTGACAAAGGAATCAAATCTGGGATCAATACTAAATGCTTTTTCTAACCATACTTTAAACTCTGCTCTCAATGGTGCTGCAAGGCAGCAAGGCTAAGCTCAACCTGAGCTGCTGCTAGCAAACCCCACACGACCTTGCAGCATTCCTCGCCAACTCGATGCCTTTTTAATATTTTCTCATGCTGCAAGTGACAGAGCAACGCTTGCAGTACAAATCTAATTTTAAAAGCCTGCTTCCCATTCATTCATTGCTGCTTTGATTTATTTTATTAGCGAGCTCCTTTGTGTGGTGACAGAACTCATTACAACTGCCATAAAGACAATTACCAGTCCTTATCTATTAAACTGGAAAGAGGAGGAGGAGAGGAAGAATGCGATGCGCATCAGTAAAACACAGCTAAACAGCATTAGAAAGACCAAGGTTGGGGAGCCACAACCAAGAGGCTGTCAAGGAATAACTGCAAGGGAAGCAAACCCAAAATAGCCATTTGCTGGCAAAGAGAAGGCTTGCAGTCAATTAGCACTGTTTGCTTGCTTCTAAACGAGGGTGCAGTTCACAGGCATGAGGCATCAGAACTGACATTGCTAAAAATACAGCAGTGCGAGGCTGCTGAAACAGCTCTGCTCCGCGGGCAGCGGCTCGTGCTTCGCAGCAGCGCTGACACTCGCTGCATTCTCCTTTGGCCAACAAAACTGCTCTGGGTTTTGTGCTGTTCTTTAGTTAACAGGGTGAGAAGGCACCTTATCTACCTGGTTGACAGGACAGCAAACATCAGAGCTCAACTTGACACATACAATTTCAAACAGTCATTTATCAGAACACCCTATGAGTTAAAGCCGGGCAGGCAGGCTTGCTGCAATGATCTAATCAGATCTTATTAGGAGGCAAAAGAAAATTTCTTTCCTCCTCAGGCAGTTTTACCAGGCTGCACTGTGAGGGAAGAATCCAGCTGCTGGCGCATCCACTGGAGCTAGGAAAAATCCTAGGAGAAATGGGGATACCGCAACGCTTTTGAAAGGCCATAATCTCACCCTAATCACAAGGGCATAGGCACAGCAAGAGGAGTGAAACAGTAACACAGGCGATGGTGCTGCCACCTTCTCAGCGGCCTGGAGAGCTACTCAAGAGCCCTCAGCTGAGCTGGTGTGCCGTGAAAGCACAAGGTGATGCAGCCCCTATCGTCTCCCTAGGAATGTTATGCTGATCCAGTTCCCTTCCTGCCATTTTGGAGCACAGAGTCACGCAAGGCAGCTGAAACCTCTTCTCCCAGGCACACAAAGCTGCGGTGTGAGCACAAATTATCTGGGTGTAAGGTTTATGGTTTCCACAGACCTCACAATGAGGAGTCCATGTTCCCCAGAGAGAGGAAAAGCAAGAAAAAAAACAAAAGCAAAAAAGCAGAAGAATGAGTGAAGCCTTGAAAGAGAGCAGCTTCTGCACAAAACACAAAGCCTGAGGAATGCAGCAATGGAGAGAAACTGGCTGGTTGTCTGAGCACCCACTAAAGGTGGTAAAAAAAGGACCCGGTGGATACGCAGAGGGGGTTCTGTGCATGACAAGGCAGCTGAGAGGACAAAAGCGAGGACAAACAGCAATTCAGGAAAACCTCAGGCCTCTGTACAGGGAGCATCAGCTGCTTTTGCAGCTGGAACTTACTGCTCCATAAAGGATTAAGGTAAGTGAAAAGGCACTGGGATCTGTGTGTTTGCACAGGGCCTTTTCTCCCACAACATACACTGGCACTTGCCATCTGCAGCATTTCAGAGCCGTGACAGGGCTTTCCAATACAGTGTGGGAAATCTCCCTGAATTTCAGGGGTTTCTATGTTCTTGCTGGTGTTTGGTAGCCTATTATGAAACCTGACCCACGCACACAGAGTGAACTCAGAACAAAAACCCAACAGTCTGAAACTGATCTCTGCATCAACAGGGAAGGAAGGAAAAAGCAGCCATCCTGTATTGCAGCTGAGATCCGTAGAATTAAGCAGCATGTGCTGGCTTAAGAAAGTGGCAGGATGCCCAGGCTGCTTCACTGGGGGCAAACGTGAGCTGCTGGAAAGCAGTTGGAATGTGTGCCTGGAATAAGGACCAAGGGCTCCCACTCAGCACCGACTTCAGGAGGTAAAATTGGGAACATTATCAGTAGTGACCCTGGGCAGCAGCACCCAAGTGTCACCTGCACAAATGGTAGAGGTGACACGGGTCGGTCAGATACGCCAACAGAAGCCACATAACCCTTGGAGCTGCACAGAGCAGGCTTTATGCCGTGGAAAACCCATCCTTATGGATGCTTTGGGGAAAGCATCTGAAAAAAAGCATTGATGCACAATCATCAGAATAAGCACAGTGCACATTTTGTGTTGCTGAAGCAAGGATATAAGTGCTGCTTATCTCTTTTGCCTCCTTGTAGCTGTTATTTTAAGGACAATTCTCAGTATGGCTTATTTGCACTTATCCCTTCAAATTTCTTAAAGGTTTTCAAATCTGTATTTTAATACAAACATTTCTAAAACTGAAATGGTATTTCATCTCATGAGGAATATTCCAGATTCTTATTTGCTGTTCTTGAAATACAATATGTACTTAAAGGATGCAGAACCACATCACTAGAGGTCTGAGGCGCACAGTGCACTTAAGCCTATTCAAGTCAGAGTCACCACTCTTCCTTCTGGTTTCCCCACATCCTTAAAAGAGAGAGATGAGATATTTATGGAATAGGTGAAGTGTAGGATTTCATGAGCCAGAAGGAATGGAAGCCACATCAATCATGTGAAAAGAAGCAATAGGACAGCAAGTGAAAATGACCACAGACAAGTGCTGTATGAAGTAGCATTTGCAAAATGGAACAATTTAAGCATCCTCTATATTTTGCTCTGGATTAAATGTTAATCTGAGAAAGAGAACAAAGTGGTTACACAGGCATCCTAGGGTGGGTATCTGCTGGCTAAGCAGTAGCATCAGAAAAGGAGAGCTATCAAGTTGTGTTTAGAGGAGAGACACCTTGTCCCCTTGGGTGAAGTGTTCAATTTTGTTCGCATCTTTGCGGAAAGACACAAAAGACTGAGAAAATCACGGAAGGAAGAGGCATAAGAGTGACTCCTAAAGAACAAAAGCCACAAAGAAAATCCACTGAACAAAGAAATCAGGTCAGCTGAGCTGGGAAGCATCAGAAAGAGAAGGTAACAAGTGCCACAGAGAAATAATTGTGCGTGCTTATCTAGCCCTCCTCCAGAATACAAGCAAAACTAAAACCACGGAGCAGTCCGCACAGCTCCCAAGAGCAAACTGTGCCTCTATAATAAAGACCTCCATGGTTAACGTTTAACAGAAGGAACGATGCTACCTCCTTCTCTACTAGGAGATGAATGTTTCAGTCACTTGGGGTTTGCTCTCAGTTTGCTGAAAGTCCCAATCCTTCCTCTCTGCGTTTTGTTGGGAAGGAGGCATCCAGAAGCCTGCAGCTATAGGCACCTCGGCTCCCCTTCTGCATCTTTTCATGGGAGTTTTCAGCAAATTTCAGTGCAGTAGAGTCATTTCTGAGCTAAGTAGCTCTGCTAAGAAGCATTTCTGCATTTGTCAGGATCTGAGACCATATCTCTGCAGGGCACTGGGTTGCTACATGTAGAATAAATCAGCTCTGAGCTAACTCTAGACTGTTCAACTGGAACTAGCACTAGAATCTGCACTGGCAGAGCTGGGAAAAAAGAAAAACTCTCTGCATCATTATCATTCCCAATCTATTATAAATTTAAAAACAACTCATTCTGATAGATACTAGTGTTTTCCCTCTTTCAAATAGATAATTTTTTTATTGTTTGACACTTAATTGCTTGTTAATGAGCCTTGCTGCTCTGAGATCTCTCAGTCAATATGTTTCCATTAATGTAAAGCAGTTGACAAAAATGAACTATTACAGACTTTTTGCAAGAGGAGAGTCAAAATGGCAATAAAAATTGTGTGCTGGCCAGGGTCAAGACTTTTCCTGCCTTCTCCCAACCTCTCCAACAACCTTCCGCCTTCTAGATTACTAGATTTGCCCAGCAACCACTCAATAAACTATATCAAAAGTAACAGGCCATGTACAGAAACAGTTCTAGCTCCAGGTCCTTGAAAAGAGTTGTGAAGCATCCAAATGAGCCATATTTCCTTTACATTTCAGTATCAGACAGTCCTTTAGAATTCTTACAATTAGTTAGCATCTGAGTGAGGCAATTTGTCTCTAATTTAAAGGTTGCCTGTATTTTAAATGTTTTTGTCCCCTCAATATGCCGTGTTTAAGCGATGCTCAGTGTCTACATTTCACTCAAAGAATGAGTTTTCTGTTAAGACAGTTTGATGCAACCTCCGGTTTGATGCTTTCTCAAGTGCCAAGGGCTGATGGTTTCCCTGTTGGGTTGTCTTCAGCCTGAAAGCTTCTCTGAAGGAAAGAGCCAGCTGCCAATGTCAGAAATACGCACAGAAACAAATGCAAGAGGCTCCTAAATAAACTTGTTTATCTCCAGTATCTCAGCAACAGCTCTGAATTTTAAAATACATGCAAAAATCTAAAGCATCACCCATATGTGGCCAAAAATTAAGTAAAAAAAATATATATATATTCCTAGTGCAGCTTAAGAAGGTCAGATTTGATCCAATGGTTTGAAGAGTACAAGAGCAACACAGTACAAGGCAGTACCTGCACCCACACCTCCCAAGCACAGGAATAGATTCCTTGTTAGAGCTGGGGTATAAATTTTGGCACCTAGAATCTGAAAGATGTTTCCTCTTAGATAATAAATAATGTGAAAGTAGCTACTCCCCATCTAAACCCTGAGCTTTAAATTATTCGACAGAACTCCCCCTTAACTACAAAAATCTTAGCTTGCTTCTAAAGGTGGAAACAAAGCTCTAAGCTTGCCGGAAAGTGTCAAAGCTTCATAAATTCTGTGAACAAACCTTCTATTCTTGCACTTCCACCAGAATTATTAAATCCATCAGCCACAGATGAATGTATCAATTTATCCTGATTTCTGAAAACACACTGAGCCTCTTTTCAGGTAAAACTTTTTGGTTGTTGTTGTTGCACAATGAAAGATAAAAAGGGGGTCTTTGCAGAGATTAATTAAAGCAAATTTAGCCCTCCATAAATTACCCTTTCTGGACTGAAATAAAAGACAGTGTTTCTGAGAGAATTAACAAAGAGATGAATGAAGCATTCTTATTTCCTGCAGATCAAGCAGGGTGACTCTCTGAGGTGGCACTAGGGACAAAGGGCCTGTCCAGCCACTGTCATCGCTCTTGGAACCCAGAAATGACAAAGGGGCCAAGAGAGAGGGACTGAGCGTGTCACTGTCCCCTCCTGCAGGGAATGACACGGCTACGTGATTTCATGGCATGCACCAGGGAATAAACGGCTCTAGCTGCAAGGACATCTCCAGAGAAGGTATCTCACATATGTCCCCATTCTCCCCTACCATTTTACCTTTACAGAGCTCAAGGGACCTCTCATGTCACTTTTTACTTGATTTTTTTTTTGGTAAGGAAATAGTAGAAGAAAACACATTGCTTACTCTATGGTACTTGCCTGCTGAGCAGTTTGATAGGTCTTTGAGCTGCATAAAATCACTGAGATTTGGGGAATTTGGAAATGTGTTGAGAGCCCCTCACTACAGCCAGGCAGAGGGGGAATTTCAGGTGCCAAAGGCACCTGCATTAGCACTAGTATCCCGTGCTAAGGGCAACTAGCTCAGCTCAATGGCATCCAGACACCTGGAAAGTCCTATGTTCAATCACCAAAAAAGAAACCACATATTGAGTGAAACATGGAGTTTTGCACAGAAATCTTTACCTCATTCCCTCTGGGAAGCCACCGGCCTTCAGGCAACGGGGACAATCCGCTGGGTTTCCTAGGACACATTGCAGAGTGCAGGATTCCCAGGTAACACAGGTCCCACAGATCTTGGGGCCATGGTGGCTCCTCACTATCAGTAGCTGCTCTTGGTGAACTGGCTAACTCTTATTTTAAGGACCTCAGAGTGAACAGCTTGATGGATCAATAAGTAACAGAACTGTCCTCCAGGCAGGCAGATAATGATCCCAAGTCGTTGCCAGCAACAACGCTATTATTCCAGTTGTTAAGGATTTCTTACAAGGGAATTAACAGCCTCGGTTCCTCGCAGCCAGGACTCAGCTGGATTGACTACAGCCAGTAGGTTTCTCTCATCTCTGGGAATGCAGACTCAGGGCTCAGGCACTCAACAGGGCAAGCGTTGAGAAGCCTGAATCATTTTCCCCTCCAGAAAGGGTATTTTGTGGTCTTGCTAGGGAGGGTATGAGAAGCCCAGCAGTTCAGCAACCTTCACGCAAGCCAACTTACCCTTGCAGGGAAGGGGGCACATGCAGCTGAAGCAGGGACCACACCACGGGGGACAGCCCAGTTGATCATGCTCTAGAAGCGCCCCTCAGAAATGACAGGTTAACCGTGGCTGCTTCTGCTGCATGCTGGCCCAGCGCCCCCAGCTCTTTCACCGCCAGTCACACGCAAAAGCAAGGACAAGAGAGAGAGCATTCACATTCTGCGCCTCAGAACAATTCTCACTTTCCAAAGCAAAAATAATGTCCAGAGAACATAGCTCACCTTAAAGGATATTTCATACTGTTCTCCTCCCCATATCTCCAGACCTGCATCATACCCTCCCAGCTCCCAGAACCACTTTCTATCGACTGCAAACAGTCCTCCAGCCATTACAGGAGACCTTAAGGAAAAACCAGACTCCATATTACAAGCATATTCAAAGATACAGATCTCTAGCTAAACATTTATTTTAAAAAACAAAGCAAGACTTCACAAATATTATTTTCACCACCCACTATTCACAGTATCTTTGCAGACCCATAAGAACAAACGTGTTTTTGTGCTCTCTGCTCATTTCCCACTTGCAAACAGGAGGACTGGACTAGGCTCCCTCCAGAACCAGTCAATGCCTCTCCTCCAAACAGGCAAGAGAGCTCATCAGAGAGACAGGACATCATCTCTTGCTGACGGACCCACATGCTGCATGTGTAGTACTATATCTCAGTAGCATGATCAGGTCATTGAGTTTGACCTCAAAAGGTTTTTTTTATTATTTTTTTTTAATAAAAAAATCCAACACTGCAGGAATGTAAGGAAGAGCAGAACTGCCTCAATGTTAGCAAGCACAGCAGCAGCAGAACAAAACTTGATCTCAGATTTAGTTCTGCAGGGCACTGCAATCATCAAAATTGCTCTAATTATTCTGCTGAGTTTCCTTCCCCCACCTCGGAATGACATATGAGCTGCCATTGGCTTGTTGTTTTTGGCAGAGCATTAGGGATACTAAGCTCTGTTTGAAAGAACTCAGTAATAAATGACCACATTAAGTGTTACACATTAGTTTTAAATGAAATGTTAACTTCTGCAGGAATTAAGAGTGGCAAAAAAATGGCAATGAAAAGGAGAGTGTTCAGTTACTACACAATGCATTGCTCTTAAACCAGCCAAGCAAACGGCTGCCAGAAAGAGCAGCTTACCACCAACTTGCCACTTCTACTACACTGAGGTGTAAGCCAGCATTGTAACGGGGTTTTATTTTGTTAGTCAGCTCTTATCACACTACATTTCAGCAACTTACTCAAAGGGATCGCTGGGATCAGGTTTCTGTAGCTCAGGAGGGATAGGGATCCTCTTGTAATACATCTCCCAGTCGAATGCCCCTCGCATCGCGTCTCCAGCCTGAGTCTCATACCCAAAGTGGTCGTGATCGATCACATCGATCATGGGGCAAACGATAGTCTTGCGGTTTCGGGCAATGCGATCTGCAGGTTGGAAAAATATGTTAGAATACTTGCACCATTTGGTTCCTTTGACCATTAAATTACAGAAAAGGCATTGATACATGAAGACAGAGATTGCCTTCTACTTTGGTCTTTCAGGCAGATGCTTCAATTTGTGTCAGATTACCTCTTTTTTTTCCTCACATAACTGAGATACATGAACAGAAACCACTGCACTAAAAAACACCAACTGCTCAAGCCACGAAAACCATCATCCTGAAGCAGAATAGAAGGATCTAGCCACGCTTTCACTGATACCTAAAACACTAGGCTAAAAATAGACGATCTTGTGCTTACCGAGTTAACATTATTCATTTTAATGAGTGAACTGCATGTGAACCCTTACTGCACTGACCCAAAAAACAGGGCAATAACCCATTGTTCCACCAACCCCAATGAGCTATAATTGCTGCACCATAATCTGGCAGGAAACAGTCCAGACTAATGGCGTAGCTACTCTTAGCAGTGTCAAGAAATGCATTTACACCTCCTTCCCCTCAACGTTTCTTTCAAGCAAATAACACAGGACAGGATTAACTCCTGCATAAACATCTGGAACTTCTTAAGTACTTTATTACTGCAAAAGTCTCTCGCTGGAAGTTAACTTTCAGAGCAGAGGCAACAAATGGTGTCTTAGCTTCCGATACGCATCTAACGAAAATACTTCCTATGCTTTAAAAATCAAAGCATACTGTGGATGCTCTCATTTAAATGACATTTGAGCTAAATCTGTCCTCCCTCCCTGGGGCTCAAGAAGCTGCCAGTGTTTTACCCTATCCGGAATACAAGCATCACATACAAGCTGTTGTGAAAAGAACAACATTATCATCCTTAGATGGTAACCTGCTGACAAAGCTGCTGCATCTAGGCTGTTGTTGTCACACTTTATTCCACAAAGTCACATCTCAGAGATGGTTGACAGGTCTCTTGCAACAGGGTGGAGCTCCTGCTTCCATAGGGAGCCAAGGGCCATCCTTAAATAGTTTGAGGCAGCAGGAGATACAACTGGAAAACCTGCTGAATTCTCCAGCAAGCCACAGCTCACACAGAAAAACACCTCCAAAACAAACCAAAAATGCAGACAGCATCATCCCATGCAGCTAAGCACAGCAAAGAACAAAAAGGGATCTTGTTGCTTAGACAGAAGCCTCCCTCAAGAGGCACCCTGTCAGCAGAGCAGTGCTGGCCCGAGGCACCCAGGTACTAGAAACAGAAGGCACTGTCCTTCTAATTAGTCAACTTCAAAATGAACTGACATTGTAAAACTGATGCCTCCTTAATGACAAAAAACCTGCCTTGGAAAAGCAGAGCCTGTTCTGCAAATACACACCAGCAGCTGTTATTCACAAGAAGTATTTTCTGCAGGCTTGCAGACTATCAAGTTAAATATAGTTCCACGGGAGAAAAATCACCCAAAAGCTACTTAAACTGTGTCTAAAGATCTGTTCTGTCTCATAAAGCAAGTCCTTTCTGCATGCTGCTGAATGACCATGTGGTAGTTTACTCTTCTAGAAAGCTATAAATTATTTAAAATTTAATTTAGTGAAGAACCAGAAGAATGGGATCTTTGCTCTTTAATTAAGCAAGGCATATTACAAGGCTATTTCACAGCACAGGGCTCTTGGACTGGAAAAACATAAGTCTTGTACTAAAGGCTGCAAGTTGCCAACAATTCACATGAGTTTTCTCCCCATCTCTGCTTTTAGATATTTATTTCATCATCCTTTTTCTCCACTTATACCATGTGGAAGCAGCAGCAGGTGGAAATATAATGAATTCAACACCAGCATCTGCTGCCAGTTCTTTACCAGCTTGGTCTTCAGCTCTGGACAACACTTGACACCAGCTGCTTACCCAAGAGAGGCGGCAGCCAGTTCACGTTGGCCTCGCAGTGGGAATCCAAGAACGTGATGACATCTCCTATGGCCACTGAGGCCCCAAGCATCCGAGTTCTTATTAGTCCTTCTCTCTTCTTGGTTCGGATGATTCTTACTTTTGGGAACAGGGCCATGTAATCTTCCAGACGCTTCTTCAGGTGTTCTGTAAGAAGACAAGGAATTAAAGCATTGCAACATACCATTTCTTAAACAAAAAGAAAAAAAATCTTTGCAAGTAGGTTCTGAACAGTTAAAGATGGTCTCAGTAAAGAAGTAAGAATATTTTAATTTAAATGCAAGGCTTAACATGGCCTCTTACCAAGACTTCTGAGGACACTGCAGAAGTTTAGGAATAATAAAAGGAGGAGGAGCCAGGAAGAGATGGAGATGTGGAAGGCAGAAATGAAAGCAGAGAAAAGGGGAGGAAAAGATTAAAAAAGTCTACTGGCAAAGCTCTGGGAGAGCTTATCAGAACAGATTGCAAGGATTGTCAGACTTTTGTGAAAAGACTGACACATCTCAAAGGAGAGAGGACACATTATTCTCACAAGTAAATTGCACTCAATGCTTTTAAAGCTGTTCCATTTCCTAAAAACCAGAACATGACCATCCACTTATGCATAAATAAAAAGCATCAGAAAGCCTGGTCAAACAGTCCTCTAACTCGCAAGGCAGGAATGGCCACCGAATGAATGCAGGTGGCAGCAAAAAAAATGCTTATCAGAGGAGATACCTGCATTTAAGGATGAAAATATTGATGCCCTAGATGCCCTGAAATGCCCTTTTTGATTTGATTTTTGATGTCCTGAAAATATTGAAGTCCTTATAGTCTTGGCTGTATATGTAGCAACTACAACAATTGCTCTGCAGTCAGAGACACAGACTAACTGCATAAAGACCATTTTGCGGCAACTAATAAGCAGTTAAGAACTATAGGAAATTTTGCCCAATTTATAGTGTAACAAGGTTAGAAAAAGGCACAGAAGGCAGTTTTCTCAAGCAAACACTTTCTCATCTGCCCTATTAATCCCTATTTCTGCATCTGCCATCCCAACTTGCACGCTTGCTTCTTTAGCACTCCTCCACTTCACTCCTGTATTAAAAACTACCAGAATACTTGAAGTTTGCAGCAAGTGACCTGCTCTGTACTGCACTGGTAAGAAATGCCTCACGGGGCATCTGCTTGAGAGTCTTGTGGATGGAAGATTCAGGGAGAAGCAAGAGGCATCCCTGCCGCCTCATGGATGCAGGATCCATCCTACCAAGCGCTGTTGTCTTCACCAGGAGAGGTGGCTGTAGAAAATGTGACACTCAGTCACTGTATGTTATAAGGTTACGTTTTAGGTATCATGAACTGCACGTTTGCACATTTTATTGTATGCACTTTTGCTTACTAAAGAAGGGTCACAGACTTTCCAACACCCTCACAAAGTACAACGCAGTGCACTTTCCAAGAGCCTGTTTCCCCATTTCCTAATACATCCTCTATTCCCACTACCCAGCCCTTATCACATTCTTTTCTAAAAATTATCACAAATAAGTTTTTTTTTTTTTGGCTTTTAAAAGAAAAGCTCAAAACAAACAAATGGCGTTAACTGCTACAAAATTTTATGAGGCTTTAAAAAATATATTATGGCATCTTGTCACACTGAGTAATTTTTATTACAAGGGCAATTTTCTTTAATGAAAGTTGTTGCATGAATTGGATGGATTCCAATGGCTGCGTCTACTCTGGGCAAAGTAATACAGCCCAAACATATATAAGAGAGTTAGATTATCTGTAGATTAAAAACTAGACTGGTAGCTTGCTAACAGATTTGCAATAAACTTGATATACAGCATATACATTAACAGTACCAGTCAAGAACTACTTATATAGTGGGCTTTTTTTTTAATAATTATTTTGAGCTGTAAATAAAACTCAGTGCAAAGAATAAGAAAAGGCTTCAAAAAGAGGTCTAGATAACATAAACTCTCCAAAATAAGATTATTTTTCTCCAGGCAAAATTCTTGCAGCCTTCTTATACTTTTATCCTTTTTATTATACTTATACTGACCTTCACCTCCAGCTGCAGTAGTTCTTAGACAGTGTGGACCATAAACTGTCCTACACACGTTTGCTTTTTGTGTCTTAATTGCATAGAATAATTTGGCCACTGCTCAGACTTTTGACCAGTCAAGGTCATTAATTGATCCCAGAGCTGAAGGGATAACAAATTTGTTTATGTGGTCTCATCCCCTTTAACCTTTGTTTCCACAGAAGCCTGAACATGAACTGCAAACAAAGCCTTGCCTTTCATTCAGGAAAACTCTCCTCCATTAGAGAAGGGCAGGGCGGGGTTTTAGGTATCAACAGAGTTCAGAGAGCAATAATATGATCAGCCTCAAATCTGTTGACATGTGTTATAGGCACGTTTCTGCAATTTTTCGCAGGCAGGAGGGTACCAAACTTTGAGATCTTGGGTTAGAAATAACTAAATATATTGCAAGTATGAATCAGAACCTGTGGCTAGGTTCATGCCCCGAGAAGGGAGCAAGGTAATTTTCCCTCTTAGCGAAGTATTCCCAATTTATATGTTACTTTGGGCCCTATCTCTTTTCTGAATTTTGTATCGTCTAGCTTCTTCACTTCACTTCTCCAGTGTTTTCAGGGTGGTTGCTCTTAGGAGCACTATAAGCCCTCCCCTTCTCAAAATGATTAAAAATGGGCAGAAATCAAAATCTTTCCGGACTCCTCAAATGCCACCAGTGAAACAAGTTCCCTGTGCTGTACATGCAGTCAATTCCCTGCTTTAGCTTCTACATGAGAGGATGAAGAGAGTTTAAGAAAGGAAGAACTTTACACTCTGGAAATTGGAGCACAGGAAGAAAAAACAAGAACACAAAGAATTTATTTTCAAGCAACTAAAAGCAGTTTCTCTTTCCTAAAAGAAGCTATTCTGGTTATTTTACAAACATCAGACCCCGAAGTGCAACTGGTTCGTTGGGCATTTGTTTGCAAGTTATCCCCACTCTCCTGTCTCTACCTTCCTACACAGTGACATGCTTATTTAAGATTACAAATGACTCCATTCATCTTGGCTCAGATATGTGGTCCTAACACGCTGTTTAACAATTTAAGAATGAATTATACTCCTTCCCCAATCTATCACCATGTGCAAGCCAGGCCTCCCTGAAATAGAAAGCTCTTCATCGTTTAAATTAACTTCTCTCTGTTTTGGTGCAGATGAGTAATCCTTTTAAATAGCAGAATACGCTGTTATACAAACAGGCAGCACTTACACTAGTTTTAATTTTCTTTCAACGTTTTCACCCTCTGATCACTGAAGCTGGTGGGGAAGATAATAAACTGATTTAATAAATTGCACTGCTAACAGCAGTCCCAACAATAGCAACTGATTAAGCTGATCACAGCCTTCCAAAGCTGCATCTTCTTGCAAACAAAGGAGAAAAGACCTAGAAGCCAGAAAATTAATATCTTTTGCTTCACTGATTGCAGTTCTGTGGTGGAATGTCTAGAAAAGCCTCCCTAGCTCCCCAACCTGCTCTGCTAACACTCTGTTGATTCAGTGATGAGGGAGCCCTGCTTTCCATCGTGCCCTCTGCATCAGATCTGGGTCTCAACGCACCTTCTGGAAGGAAAAGCAGGGAATAGTTTTATGTGCATGGGATACAAGCTCAGGCTTCCATCACACTTCCTAATGAAGAAGTCATTACTGTTTACATTAATTACTATAAACATTTAGAATTAACAGAGATGAGGCTGCTGAAAGTCTCACTATATTTCCTTCTAAATGTTTATTTGGAGAAATAAAACATCTATTTTGTGGAGAAAGTACATAGAAGTGTGGGCTCCAAGTAATAAGTCAGACTACAGAGCTGCTGAGCTGAGCACACTTGGGAGCCTGGGCTCAGCGCTCCAATAAAGTCACCACAATCTGCCCCAGGTTGCTTTATTGCTGCCGTCTCATCCCTATCACCACTTTCTGGAATTGCAATGGGACTTTTTCAATGGCCTCCTCCATGCACGAGCCAACACAAACAACAATCTTGAAGGTCTTTTCCAACCATGATGATTCTGTGATTCTGCACAGCCTGCTCAGCTACAGCTTCTGGATACACCGGTACTAAACACAGACAAAAAGGTGTAATCTTAAATTGAGCAAAATCACATTTATTGCCATAACACATAATCACACCCAAACTCTGCGGAGAGTTAGTAGGCTGCATTTCCAAGCAGCAAAATACACAGCAAATAATCATCTTAGCTATGACATGACCTTTCAGTGGCTCGGTAAACTTTCATTTGTATAGCAGTCCATTCCAACAGTTTCTTCCCGAGGGAATCCAGGAAAATTCATTTACTCTGTCCATCTCTCCTCATGCTGAAAGGTTTAAGCACTTTTGGTTCATTAGGAGCAAGGCACCCAACCTGTGCTCTATGTCAGTTCTTAGGTCCTTTACTTACTGCTTCCCAGGGCAGCCTACAAAATCATTTGCTCTCCAGCTCCACACCCAGTCTTTCCCAAGGGGATCAACCATCCTCATTAGCCGACTCCTCCACCTCACCACTTCATTAACTATGTCTCAAGATTAAAGCACCTACCTACGTATTTTGCCTGCTCTGTTGCCTACAGTTGATGCAAAGGGGTGATTTGGTGACTCTCAGTCATTTCCGTGTTGATTGCTTTTAACATCAGAGAGCGTTTTGCTCCCATACAAATTAGCTACAGTTTGGGGGCTATGCAGCCTTCCCAGCAGCTGACACAGGAGCAAACTCCTTGGAGCACACTTAATATTCCGCTCAAGTTCGGAGTAGTCATGACGACTCGCGGGAAGGGCATTACAGCCTCAAACGCTGCCTTCAAATTGGGGGATCGGTGCCTTCATCTGCAGGACAAATACGTGAGTTTGATTAGCTGCTTGGTTAACCAGGAGAATGCCTGCTCAGTGCTAAACCACTTACTGAATCGACAATCATCTTATGGACAGGTGAAATAAACACTGGAAAACACTGAGAGAAGCCACCACCCCAGTGGCACTGACACTTCCAGCTGTCAGATTTATAGATGCACCACACACTGGTTCAGGATCCTGCAAACTCTCACATCACTATTTCCGCAGGAGTTAAAAATCATGAGAAACTAAACTAGTCTTTAACTCTCTTTAATCTACATCAGGACAGAGCAGATGCAGAGGGATGAGGCAGAAGAGGCTGCTGTGGAAGGCTGAGCTGCTTCTCCTGCTGGTTTCCACAGCAGGACACCTGCATTGGTGCAGGTCACGTACCCAACAGGGTCTGAAGTCTACAACCAAGAGGAAAAGCTCACCAGTCATTGGCAAGACTTGGGCAGATGAATTGCTTTGCCATTTCATACTGAAAATGTTTTGGAACAGATCAGAGCTATGACATTCAAGCTTTACAAGTCTCTGAATATTGCTGGGACCCGCCTGCACTCAAAACAGTCATTTATCAGGAAAGTGCATGCACAAAGAACAGTGTTTACTCTGCAGAAAACAAAGAAAGGATTGCAGAAAAAGCACAAGAATTAGAGGGAAAAAAAGTTATTCAAGGCTTTTTTCTTATTAGAGAACATGACATTTAGGTTCAATATACGACCCATTTGAAAGTTGCTTTCTTTTGGTAGGGATGCACCCTTTGAGGTACAAAGGTTTCGATCTCAAGCACTGATGTGAGAATGAACAAGCGACTATAAGCCCTAAAGCTATTAGTGCAGACCTACAATAGATTCACTTTGGGACTGCAGCCAAGCAAAATATTGGAGAAAAAATAACGGATAGGCCTTCACTCCTACATAATGCAGCATATTAATAACTATGAATGACAAAGAAAGCAAAACCATATTTGCCTTGTACCCTGTACATCAGAGCAGAAAGCCTAGTACTGGATACATGAAACAATTACTAATACATCTGGAATTAAAAAATGCAGATATTTGATTTATAGTAGTGACCACTGCCATGTCAGAAATATATTTTAATACTCCGACTCTACTCTCTTCTTCCAGACTTTTATCATCAGTTCCCAATTTTATTCACTTTAAAAGCTGCAATTGCTCTCCAATAAGTCACCAACATCTGCCAGAAAGATCAGTAAATCTGCTAATCCCAAAGCATAAATCCAGGACTGTGCTGATATCCACACTAAAGTATTTGATGGAAAATACTGTTCTCAGTTGACTACCCTTTCAGCTGGCTGACAGAGGGTACTCATAGCTGCAGGCACGTTAGGGCTTTAAACTTGGTCCTTACCACAACCATCCAGCACAGCAGCAAGTTGCACTGGAGACATCGTCACCACAAGCCAAGCTTATTGCCAAGAGGCAAACTTGGTCCTGATGCCCATGCTACACAGAGAACAAGTTGGGCATTTCTTCCATGAAAAAGATCCTATTGCCTACAATTAAAATTGGAATTTATTTTAGATTTCCCAAGTTAATTTTTAAATTGCAGAAGCATTGCTTTTTAGCTCTAAGAAGTTTTCACCTTTAACAAAGGCCCTGTGTTACAACAGCTGCTTTGTTAATCTCACTCAAAATGTACACTTAAAATAGCAGAAACAATAATTACTAACAATAGACAAATATGAGCACAGGCAGAGGGTGTTCAAATCACACTTCTAATTAACTTCTACAGAGAAGCAGCTGTAAAGCATTAAAATGTTGATTCACGATGCAGCTGGCAGATATCTAGATAGTTGATTCCTAGCTCATGAAGATACTTGCTCCAAGGTGAGGAAAACAAATGTAAAGCTGTTTTCCTGCAAACTCATACTGGTAGAAGCTGCATAAATATGATTTTGTAGTATCAAACAGGCTTGGATGTTTTCAATGAGTTGTAATGGAAAATATTGTCTTTTATTTATTTTTTTTAAATACTTCTGTGCCAGACATCCTTTACCACACAATTATTTCATAGTAAACTGGATGTATCTTATTCATTTCCTCTCCTTCCCAGAAGATGATCATCTGTTGCTAGTGATGAGGAAATGAAATGAATACATGATGATGAAGAGTGAGCTGGTTGGATAGTTTAAGCTGTCACAAAGGATCCTGACATAAATTGCCAGGCTGGGCTTTTTACCTAGGGTATTTAAAGTGTTCACCTAATTTTCAAAGTAAAGCCATTTTTGATACAGAAGTCAATACCTATATAATTTTTCCATCAGAAGTACTTCAACAGTCAAAGTCTTCAAAATTCACACATCTGGTAGCTAAACCAGAAGACAAATGAATGGTCCACAAACTGAGCATCAAAACCCTGAGCTTTAATAACGTACAAATATCACAATAGAATTTTAAGGGAAAAGTATATTTCATCAGCCTTCCAAGTCTCCAAACTTTGAAGAACCAACTTTCCACCACATAATCAAGGGGAGATCTCACTGACAGATAGAGACCCATTCCAAAAGTCTAAACAGATCCGAGATGATCTGCAATGAATTTGAAGTGCAAGGAAAAAAAACCTCTATTCTCTGACACAATTTATAAAGATATTCTTTAAGTTCTCCGAGACAGTAGTAGCCACAACCTCTGCAAGAGGAAGAGCATTAAGGCAAGTTGAAGAGGTGTAGAAACACACAGTACTTCAAGAAAATCTTGGCTTTTTAAAATTTAGACAAATACTTTAAGGTTAAAAGCTAGGAAAGGATCATATTCAGAATTTAAGAAAATGGCCATTGCTACTTAAAGAGTCACTCTGTATTCAGAGATGCAGTAGGCAGATACATCTCAGTGCGTTTAAAAGAAAAAAAGCAACGTGCACAATGCAAGTGCCTGGAGATAATTCCTTTAGCTGCGTAAATCCCTCACTGTTCCAGTTAAGGATCAAAAAGAATTCAAGTATTAAACACTTTTCTATTTGAGCCACCAAGAACATGATTTCTTTCAATTAAAGCCTGGCAGAGGCAGTTAATGGAGCAGGGTTGTATTTGCTGCGAACCTGATGCTGCACCAAATCACACATTAATCTCCCGTTGCCTTTCCCTTTCCGCACAGCCCTTACAGTGACTTAGGCTCTGCAGGGCGAGTTAAACCGAGTGTGGTTCAGCCAAGCAGCCTTGCCCACATTTGTTTTGCCATTCAGATTATGCCATATGGCTACATCCAGAATTACTTTTGCTCTAACATCAAGAGAGATTTAAAAACTCGCAGGGATTTGTCTGTGAAAGGGAGCAAGGGGATTTGTCTACGGCTGCCCTGACTCTCAGCGAGCAGATAAACCAGATAAGCTCCGAGACTGCAGCCTTCTCCCACAGCAGAGCTGGAAAAAATCCGCAGAAATGCACGGGGAGAGCCCTAAGTGCTGATTTCACAAACATCATTGTCCTGCTGGGTCCCATATATAATTAATTCAGAGGAAATTATCACTGCCTCTCACTCTCAGGTGCAGATCTCGGGCAGTTGCTGTGAGCAGGATATTACGGCTTCACACACTGCCCCTGTCCACACGCACCAAGCCCCAAGGAGATGCCCAGGCTCAGTTAATATTTCCACCAGAGCCCTCATGTTAGGGGACTACAGCATTTTCAGTGCTCTGTCACATCAACTTTATTCCTGCCTTAACAGTGCTGTGCATATAACGCACAAAACCCTTAGCAATGACTGATGCTCTAACTCGTGCTCCTTAACAAGGGACAAACTTGCTCTAAAACACTGTCATTTACACAAAAGTAGTCCTAAAAAGGACTAAGAGGAGGCTGTCAATCAACGTGCAAATAACCTAATGCTGAAGCATGACTTGGGTGTGAAATTCAAAGACTGAGCCACAATCACCCAGCTCCATCAAGCCAGGGCACAAAACAGGATTTACTCCAAGTACTTCTGAACTGCCTGTGTAGGACAGGCTTTCTTTTGCACATGGGTAACCTGAAGGAAGCAGCAAGATGTTTCTCTTAAATGACGTTCTGCAATTATCTTACAGCCTTCTAGTGCACAGCAAGCTTACAGTGTTTGGAATAATTTAAACTCAATTGCTGCAAAAGGTGAAAAAGTAAAAACCTATTACATTTTACATTAAAGAGTGATGAAAATAAGCAATATATTTTGTCTGGAACAAACTGACAAATGCAAACTATCACTGTTTTTATAGGTATTAATTTCCCTAATCCGTTTTACCTTTTGACAACTAGAGAAGGCAAATAGGGCAATGGGGCATATT
The DNA here is from genome assembly GCA_032353885.1 of Nothura maculosa. Lineage (NCBI taxonomy): Eukaryota > Metazoa > Chordata > Aves > Tinamiformes > Tinamidae > Nothura > Nothura maculosa. Next base: position 2,056,639 of record JAUBOD010001004.1, read on the forward strand.
GTTATTACTGTGTAATACAGTATATTATCACCACAAAGTGACCACTTGAGCTGCCCTTTCCCAGAGCAATGTAGCCGATATGGAATCCAGCACTGAAACTATCACTAAATCCAGACAGCAAGTTGTATCAGCCCATCACAATTTTCAAATACAAAACTAAAAAAAAAAAAAAACATGACTAGGAAGGCTTTTGCTGCTTGCTATTAAGCTTTACTGTCATCAGAACAATCTTTTTTGGTTGAAAAATGTTTATTGCTAAAGGTCACAGAATTGTCTTGCAAACAAATTAAGAAATAAATGGCTGTTGACACTTCCAGATGATGATTCATCTGAGAGCTCCAGCAACATAAAACGCTGCAGCTGCCTTCCAGGTACAGTTTCCATAGTTATTTTTATGTGAAAAAAGACTCTGCAGGAATGAGAACTGATGAGATATCTGAACGGGGTGGGACTGTCCTACTACGGACACCGATACAAACTAGCAGAATAAAAAGGTGACATTAAAGGGCAACCTCAAGGGCATCTAGGCAAAAATGTCCAAGTTCAAGCCCATGAGAGGTCAGCAGCACAAGAAAATGAGATGGATACCGTCTGCTCACCAGGGATAGCCAAGTTTTTAGGAGGAGTCACTAGAAGTGCTATAGGTATGTTTAGACAACCTTCAAATGCAAGGTCACCCTGAGGAACAAGCAGAATATCTGATATTTTATCTTGTCAGGGCAGTCTCTCAAAGCAATGAATAATGTATTTTTAGTGTGCAATTATCCTTCTCATCTTTTCAGTACGAGTTTATGACGATTGTTTACTGATCTTTTTGAGGAAGACGGTGACATTAACTGCTGTTATCGGGCCTCTCCGATCTCAAATGGAGCCTCCAGCTATCGCTGTGTGAAAGATGCTGTAGCAAATCTGTGGGACTAATGCAGAACTAATGCAGCACTCTACCTGGCAGAGCTAGCGCGGGGGATTAGTCACTTATGAATTTCAGAGGAAACCAAGAGCCTGCTACACAATCTATGAACTGCTCACTGTTTCTGTGGAACAGTGGTGAGGATCATGAACTTGGACAGAGAGTCTTCAGTTCCTGCCCAATTTAATCATGAGATAAACAGATAATCAGAGTAGCAGTGTAACAGAGTCCAAATCCAAAAAAGTGACCTTTTCAAGCATGCAACACAAGCAAAATCTTTGCTGGAGCCTCTGCTCCTTCCCACACTTCAATTTAGGTGTTAGGCTTTCAACTTTCAGCTTTTGAGGACACACAATGGATAAACTAAAAACAGAATTTTGTAACCAGTCTTTCAAGTCAAGCTCATGGTTTAGAACTTGTAACGCTCTCACCTCCTAGAGCCTTAGATGTCTCCAGCTTTTGAACGGGATGTGGAAACCAGCTCCAGTGTGGCTAAGGAATATTGAGTGCTGGAAAAGCAGATGCAGCCAGCAGGAAACACCACGATACAGATACACAACTGACAGCAGGAAAGGGAAAATGTTTCATCCTAACCAGTAATTGTCCCAACATGCACAGATCAGCTAAGCTAGCAGGAAAACACAGGTTTCCAAAGGGGCTGTTACCGCTCCGCATGCCTGCCTGTTGTTCTGCTCCCCTGACAATTTAGCTCCCTGTCCAATATACGTAGCCTTTTCTATCTATTTCTAAACAGATGCTGCATGCAAATTAATCTCTGCTGCTTCTTGCAGCCTTTGCATGAAAGACAGATGATGGATGGAGAGAGGTTGCGTCTTATCAGAGGTCGGGGGACAGAGCGGGAGGGAGCAGCACGTGGGCAGCCTGATGAGCAGCCGAGGCGGGAGAGCCAGGGAAGCGCTCTCCTTGGCCTGGTCACAAGGCCACGTCTAGAGCACAAATCCACAGGAAACCTGATCTTATTACTTCCATTTCTCCTGTAAAAATATATTATTTGTGCAATTCAGCTCAGGTTACAGCGTGAGCTTGTTTAATTTGCTTTAGACACGGAGGCAATAAAGGGACCTTGCTGGGAGGGTGTTCCCCCCCACGTCACACACACCAGCTTAGTCTCCAAATTATCTAAAGAAATACCTATTTCATATAACTGATTGATTTTTCAAACCAGCATGCTCTGCTTGCAAGCTATTAAGAGATGTACTTTAGAACAAATACTACAGCTGTTGGGCAATGCTTTTCTAAAAGTCGGCATGGGTCAGAACACCAAATACTATTTTGTTTCCAAGCTCGTTTTATGAGTTTCAGAACCAAGCACAGCTACCACTTTCTATGAGTCAGATTTCTGGAGATGTAGCCTTTGGTATACTTTTAGAGAATGCTTTTCCTCCTTGTGCAATCTCATCTGAGAAAACCTGAACTCTGCAGCTAATAATGAAGAAGATAAAACATGAAAGTTGCTAGATCTGATTATAAACCCTTAAAGTCATTGTATCCTCTTCAGCACAGGATAATACCAGCTGCTCCATTCAAATTCCATATGATCTAACTGTGCAATATCTATGGAACGGAGCATTCATTCCTCCTTCATTTGTCTAACTTTTCACGCTATAACAAGGGCACAAACTGCCTATGTTTTATCTCAAGATGCAAACTAATCCGTAGCTCAATTTATAATCCCAGAGCAGGTAAATGGTTAGAGTATAACTTTTCATATTACAAATATTTGAGAGCAGAAAAATCAGGAGTTAAGAAAACTAAAGTGCAAGATGCAAGCACAGCTAGTTTTATAGTTTTCTGCATCTAGAAGAAAATACAAGATGTAAGGAGTGAACATTTTTCTTTTTATGATGCCATGTGTCAAACACCTAACCCTGATCAACTGTCTACACAGGTTAACAATGGCATATTAAAAGCAACTTCATTGCTTATTTACATCGTTCCCAAGGGAGCATCACTGATGCCATCAGCAGCTAAAATAATACAAACTGAGAATGTAAATCGTTGATTTTTGCTACGCTCTTTTTTCAGAGGTGCATTGCATGCATATTTGCAAGGTCTTTGATCATTGTTTGCTAAACACAGATGTTACACACGAGTTACCCTACCTCTGTCACTGAAGTCATCCACCAACACTATCTCAGCGATCAGCTCAGGAGGAGAGCGGTTCAAGACGCTGTGCACCGTCCGCAGCAGAGAGGACCATCCTTCGTTGTGGAACGGTATGATCACACTGGTGTTGGGAAGCGTCTCCAGGTACAGCTTATTCCTGCAGCTGGACACAGATAGAATAAGGTCAATGGTGGTGCCAAAACTAACTGGCTCTTCTATATTAATTATCATCAAGTAACTCATCCTCTACAATTCAAGTTAATGTGAAGCACTCGAAGAAAAACTCATTAACACACACTTGCCTTGGTCTACTTTACAGTGAAGGAAGCAGGGCTCTGAAAACAGCACTACGTAACAGACAACCCTGAAGAGTCAGGTCTATGGTGCCCTCCCATGCATCCCCTAAGCTTGCAGATATTTCCCCACTTTGTTAATCTCTTCTGAAATGCAAAAGGAAGGTTATGCTCCCTTGATTTACAGGAGGATTCTCCAGGTAGTTGTATGAACATTACAACCGTAGCATCCTTGGAGGGCTCTACTGGCTGTAATTTTGTTACAATATGAAAGAAAATGCCAAAACCTCTTCTCACTCTTTTTAAGGCAGAATTCTCCTTTTCTGACCAGCTCTAAGTAGTGGTAAATTTCAGCTGTTAGTACCGTTAGGCAGACAGAGAAGCTGTTTCCCTCCATTTATCACATCTACAATTGCTTTAGAAGGTTTGTAAAATTAGCATTTAATATTAAAAGCGCTATGGGCATTTAAAGAAAGTGTTAGCAGTGGGGAGACATATTTCCGGAAACAAAAGATCATACATCTTACATGAGCACTAGTTAAATTTAGTCCCAACCCTCTGCAGGTTTCCATGATTAAGAGAAGACAGTGGGGAAACACTGTTTATAATACAAAGGACCATATAAATCATCTCACAAGTGAGCTGGGTCAGTGAGGAGCATGAACATTTGCAAAATCAAGGGCCTGTAAACATATTCCTAGACTACAGTGTCTGCTTCCTCTTCTAGGTAGATAACAGTGCTCTAACATGTGGCTCACTTATCTACAGTGCTCTTTACAGACTCCATCTCAAGCTGTATTATAAATTGCTTTCATCAAACACCCAATAATATGGAACATAACACCTCAAGGACTTTATATTATTTTTGTAAACAGGCAGACAATATACAGCAGACCTTTTCAATCCTTAATTCCCTTACTCCAGATCTCCATTGTGCATAACCCTGCTCCTTTCCCAGCATCCATGATATAGCTGCTGTTTATCTTCTCCTCGAGGCCTCCACAATCGCTGCTTGCTGCACTGGGTGACTGTGTGTCAAGCAACGAGCAGCACCAGCTGCAGCAGCACCATCAATCTCAGTTTATATTGCCAATGACCCAGACATTTCACTTATTAATTTTAACTGGGGACTGGAGCCTGAAGTTTCACATTTTAAAACAAGTTTAACTAGCAGAATTAGCAACGAGGAGTCAGCAGCTTTGTGAAGCATTGGGGAACATGAAGCAGTATATTTAACCCTCAGGTGAGGGAAACCTGGCATTAACTAAAGCCTAAACTCTGTGAGCCTGTGCATGTGGAGGCCAGGCAGGATTTACGTTAGCAGACACACAAGCTGCATTTCCTAGGATGCTGATTATAAGCTGACCACATTTCCAGTTACCTGACGGATTTCTATATTTAAGCATTTCAGCTGCACGTCTAAAACATTCAGGAGCTATATTCACCACTCGGTTTATGAGTATGCATTGGGAAAGGGTATAAAAATATTCTATTTGATTAGTGTGCTCTGGCAACAGATTGCTATCTTTTATAAAGGCAGCAATAGAGCTAACAGGACTCCAGGGGCCTGTATTTGATGGACAAAGGCGCAAGGATTAAAACAAACAAACAAAAACCACCTTCACTCCTGCAAATGTGGCAGTTTAGGGACTGTAAATTTTTTACACAGAAACATAAACCAAAGACTCACTTTGGATGTCTGATGTCCGGAAGGGAACGATTCAGTGAAATTTTATCGCTCACAAAGATATTAAAACCATTTTCCCTGTATGCCTGGTCCACTCGCTCTGCATCCGTCATTGGGTACGGTTTTCCCTGTTCTCCATTTCCTATGGACAGACAAAAAGTAAACATGCATCACTACTACTAACTGCTGCTTAACTGGCCAGAAAATAACCCATATATTTATTAGAAGGACAGCAGTCACCTCACAGTCCTTTGCAAACTCCCCTGTTAGTTTTGCACTCGTAGGTATGCAGCAATTCTATTCAATACACAGCCTGCCACAAACCACCCAGCTGTGCAAATCACTGAGGTTGAACCTCCTCATTCTGGGCAAGGGGGTGATGCAAGACCAGGCAGGATGTATGGAGTATTTTTTATAATTCGCAGCAGGAGAACATAGAAGGTTTCAATCCCTCACCACTGCTACTTTCCCCAGCACAGATGGGTATGTATATTTAACAACCTGAGCTCTTGAGGAGGGAGGTAGAGCCACTGCAGGCACGTCAGGGTAAAGCTGTCACGTGCAGAAGAGTTGCTGTTTTATACGATGCAGGACAAAACCCAGGACTTCACAATTAAAGTTGGACAAAAATCACCACCTAGAATATTTTTCTAACACGTTTTCCTCCCCCGGCTCTCACTTGAGAAACAGGCACAGTCATACCTATTTTTGTAAGACTGTAGAATCCATGTGGCACCTATCCTAAAAGCATCAAAATGTTACCAACAACCTTTTATTCAAAACAGTTATTTTAGAGGAAGAGGGAGGAGGCTTCAATAATAAAATAACTTCAGTAACTGATGCATCATTGCAGGGATATCATCTTGACCCAGCAGCAGTTCTGCTCACAGCCTACCAAATAAAACCCAACTAATTTACAATCCATATGATCAATACTAAGACATATTTGGAGTAATCTTACATACCGACACGTTCGGCGTCCCTCCTTATGGCTTCTTTGTTATGCCAGTCCTTTTTCCTTTCGCCATCAACAAAGTAAAGGTCTTTCTTTTGCCTCACATATGATGCCTTTTAAACAAAAGAATGGATATGTTAAAAAACAAAAACATCCCACACATGTGAAATCCTCCCTTAATTCCCTCCCACACTTAAACCTACAAAAGAAGAGTAAATATATTCCTAAAAATTATTAGAAGAAAGTAGTTCTCAGCCTGGAAAGGGCAAGGAATAAAGTGAGAGATTTTTTATGCCTCAGAACAGTGCTTAAAGTAACAGTCGTTAAATTCTATTTTTTCAGTGCACCATCATGTACTCACGACCAATATTCTTAATCAGAGAATCTACTAAAAGGGCACTTTTACATTTTGAAAACATCTAATGCACCTTGCTTCCTATTTAATTAACAATAAAGATTTAATGAAACCCCTAGCGCAGGATCATTATTTATGAAAATACTACTCTACCTGAATAAAATCAAAATAGGATTTAAGTGCCATTTTTAACAGCCTTGCTGCTCGACCTAAAAGCAAGTTTTACAGGTGCAAGCTTGAGCCTGCACAGAACCCAATTAGAGCTCTTCTTTTCATGGTGTTGTTCCTGAAATTCAAAGCAATAGGTGCTTTGGGAGCAAGATAGCAAATGAAAGACAGGATCAAAGAGACCACGAAAGAAAAACATGATATATCTCTAAAATACTGTTATTCTGAGTCCAAGGAAAATGGAATTTTATTCGTTTAAAATAAGAAAAAAAACATGGACTAAGGGCAAGAAGAGGTGCTTGAAAAGTCATTCTTGGAGAAGACCAATTACATAGTCAGATACTGGTGAGCATAAGTCACTTGTAGTGGTCTGACTTTTGACGTGAAGAGTGAACTTTACAAAGCAGGACTTTATAGGAAGAAAAAAATAGATATATTTTCTCAGAGGATGAGAGAAGTTACTCTCATACTGACGAGTTACTGATGATGAAATACTGGTGTGATTTGGGAAACGTCCATTTTGGCAGAAGACATCCAAGCCCCAGGAATCTACACACAGGGACCAGACTGGAACTTTCCTCCCCACCCCCAGTGGTTTCCTTCAGGGATGCTGCATGGGATTTGATTTAATTATGCAAATTAAGTAACTTGATGATTCCTCTTCAATAGAGGCGCTAGACTTCACATCTAAGCGGTCTGCCAAACACAGCAAGATTTCCAGCACTCAGTTTTGCTTTAGCTATTAAACAAGGTCCCCATTTGAAGGGTCTTGGTGTTACCTGTAATGCCGTATTTCACATGAATTTTCACTATTAGCCTCATTTCTCATGAATTCTGACTATACAGCAAGCATTTTTTTGTCCAAAACCCACCACCACATTCCACCTCTGCCTACATTTTAACTGTAAACATAGAGATCCATCTTTGAATTCTACAGTTAACTCCACATGTGTAGGCTAAGTCAGCATTAAACATTTGGATTTTTGTCCCTATAAAAAACAGGTCAGTGAATAGAAATTCCAGGCGACAGCTTTGCAAGCCTGTGGGCTTTTCTCTTTTGCTTTATCTAGCTTTTCATTTGGCAAAAATCTGTCCACTTTTTAAATGGTCAGTTGTAAACAGCAATGCAAAAATGGAAAGACTTTGTTATGATCATCTAGTCCAGCTTGCTCAGTGCACACACCATTGAATTTACCCATCAATCCCACAGCTTGCGTTTCAGCTCAGGCACATTCTCTTTTCCTTAAATCCTGGAAGTTGTTTACAACTAAGAAGTGATTACTTCTCTAGCAATATTTTAAACTAATCTCCTGCCTGTTCCCATCCTTCATTTCTTTAAAACTGAAAATAGATTAGAGTAGAAAGGCATATTAAGGAACACATTGAAAATGGATTTAGACAGATTGCTGTAAATAAGCCCCTTCTGTTGTCTACCATGCTCTTACTTAGCATTCCGCCAAAGGAATCGATTAGCATTCAAACACCAAACCCACAAAAATGGAATTTTAATCTTTTGTTTAATCACTATTTAGTGTGCCTGGCTCCAGCCAGAATAAAAGAAGAGCGGATGGAGACATAAGCCAACTGTTTCTGTGCAAGAGGAGTAAAGTACATACGCAAATCGTGATGCTGCAGAGACTTCAAACTCTGTTCAAACATTGATTTTGCTGATTTTTTGCTACATTCAGATCTGTAGAGCTACGATACTCAGTGACAGCGTTGAAAGAGGCTGTTTCACACTAGGCCTCTTGATTTATCCCAACACTTCAATGAACACTCCTTGCACTTGTGTCCTACCACGAGATGCTGAAGATGACGAACAGAAAAGGCAGCTGATTTTTAATGATGGCAGGATCATACACACTACTCACAGGTAACTCTTTCATAAATAAATGCATAAAGTCTTGCTACACCAGGAAGAAAGAACATTTTCCTCGCTTGTCAACTACCTTTTGGAATGAGCTAACCAACAAATGGATGCAACATCCATGTAGAGCAACGAGCCCTCATCCTAGCTACTGGTATGGAAAACAGCTGGGACTTTCAGATTATGTGAGGAAGAAGAAAAGCTTCCAGTGCCAGCTGGAAACATTCTTCCCGGGTCAGGAAGCTGAGCATCGACAGCCAAAGGTCTTCATTTTTTGAAATGCAGACAATATACGAGCTGAAAAAGAATGCTGCTAAAAGCCTGCCCTGCAATCGATCCAAATGTTTTCCAAAGGTTAATTTTTGAAGCTATTTCAGTCTATCAAAAATTAAAAGCCCCATTAGTATAATCCGTACTTTCAACACTTCAGAAGTTGTTAAAAGGCAACGCAGGACTAAATGACAGTGTGTCACGTGGAATGATTAAGTGCCTTTGAAGACAAAAAGAAAACCCAAGTAGATCTAGTAAATCACAGCTGTTTTGTGACTCAAATTCAGATGATTAGTCTGAACCAGACCTAAAGGTTTCCTGAATAACATCAGGACCAAACCCCTTGGCCAACGCACTCTTTCACCCACCAGAAACACTGTTAGAAGTGAAGTCTGTGCTCAGATTTGTGCTTTTCTTTGACAAACTCATGCTTAGGGGTATGGGAATAACCTGCCTAGGTCCTTCAGGAAGGACAGCCACAAAAGCTGCAATGCACAGCCCTGAATTAATCCCTACCCCCACAGCTCATTAAGTTGCAGCTGGACCAGAACCAGCTCCAGGAATCTGCGGGAGGCCAGTGCAGAGCCCTGGGGCTGCAGGACGCAGCCTGGGGACACGGGGCTCCTTGCTGGTGGCTTCACCATTACCACCTTTAGTTTTCTATGTTTGATGCACAAGGTCTTTCTGCACCAAGTGACAGAGCACACTTTGTTCAAGCAACATTCCCCTCCACACACTTACATTTCTTCAGTTAACTGACTTTATTCAATTTAAAAATAATAAGAAAAAACTTAGCACAGACCAGCCTCCGTCTAAGAAGAGGTCCTGGTTCATTAGCTGAGTAATGTCTAAACACATCAGCGCAGGACAGTGATTTGACATCTAGCTTAGTCATCTCTCTCTACCAAATACCTTACAGTTTGTTCTTCACTTGCCTTTAGAAATATCATTATGGTCTTGCAGCGTTTGCTGTTCTAAATGTGCTGGCTAATTTATTCTGGGCTCCAAACGTACTATGTCTTTTCAAAGGCAGAGCACAGATTTAGGCTTTAGCACGTCTTGCAATAGCACAACTTAAATGCACACTGTAGTTTCAGTCTCAGACCATCTTTCACTTGCTAAAAACCCAGCCGGCCTATTTTTAGTCTTCAGAACAGATTTCATTGCTTTAATTTACGCACAAAGTTTGCTCTCATCCTTGCTGTTTGCTAAGATGTTTAAAGCCCTTCAAATCGACAGAAACTCTCTAGTTCTCACATAGTAGCATTTCTCAGAAATCTGCTCCAAATTGTGGCATTAAGTCCTGCAGACATTTAGGTGCTTCACAAGCCCCCTTTCTCCATCAAACAGGCACGTTTCTTTGACCTTCCTTTGACATGAGCAGCACATTTATAACATTCCCAAGACCATTCCCTGCGCTTCCCTCCTGTTGAAAGCGGGACACACAGTTGGGTCACGCTGCTTCAGGCACCACCACGAGGTGCTCTGGCAGTGAGGGATGGAGACACAGGTAAAAGTCATCTCTGATCTGCCTTTCCAAACAGGATTCAAGACTTCCCTTCTTTCCTTCCTTGCCTTTCTACTTTATCTGCTTTCTGGAAACTCTCAAAAACCAACTGAGCTGTCCCAAGAGATGACTTTGCACATAGCATGTTTTTGCACATCTAATTTCACTATGACTACAGCTTTGGGGGGAAGCTAGATGGGACCTTGCTTTATAGCGAGGCTGTGTTGGTGGGAGAAGAGCCCTCACACAAACAAACCTCACAGAACGAGGTAGTGATTTTCTGTCTGGATTGGCTATGGCAAGACACTGTTTTGAGTCAGAATTTGAGATTTCTCTGGAGCTTCCAAGCTGCCTGTAACACCTACCACAGCTTGATAGGAGCTAACTCCACTTAGTGTGGAGTTATAAAACAGTATTTGTAGCTATTCAAAATGTGTAAGAACTCCTGGAATTGCAAGTTCCATAAAATATTTGCTTCAGAATCCACAGAAAGCCTAAAAGCCATTTTCAAACTCAAAGAAAAAGGCGTTTCAGCCAAAGGAAAAAAAAATCTTAAGTGCAATACAATCCATAATACTGGAAACTTGGATGGACAATGAATCCTTGGGAAAAACTGGTATCAGTGCTGAAAAGGGGAGGGAGATGGGTAGTAATGTCTGAGCAAGTTCTTAGGTGAGGACAGACCAAAACCCACCATGTGCAAATAAACTGTTTATCAATTAAATGCATGCATTACTTCATGGGTCCCATAGGGAGCCCAACTCTTCTTGTTTTTAGCCATACTACTGGCATCAGCCTCTGCACAGAGCTATTTATTAGTAGCTAAACAGTAAGCCCATGCATTTGGATTTAGCTATGCAGTATCAGTATTCTCCTTTCAGATATTTTAGGAATTTTTAAGTAAATTCTCTACCAGCTTCCTGGCAGACTTGATGCTTCTTGACAGTGTTATATTAAACTGAAAGCATCAGCACTAAAAAGCAACATTTAATACGCCTCTTCTCCCCCAAAAGTTATTTAACTGCTGCTCAACAACTAACACACAGCATCAAGCATCAGAAAATGTATTGGTCTATGCCAAGATTAAATCACCGTCTTCCCAGAATCAGACTTCCTGCTATTATCTCAGTACTTTAAAATATTTGAGCCATGCCGCCTGCCATTTCCCCCTATTTCTCCTGTCAATTCATTTGATGTACTTGTCTTTCGTACACATCTCCCAATTTTTTTTTCATGGGAGGTAGTAAATAAAATTAGTGCCCACAGCAGCCAAAGTCTCTGCACTGTCAGTGTCCCAGGAAACTGTTGGTGCTGTTGGGAACCCCATGCCTGGTCCTCAGTGTCAGCTCAAGCTGCATTAATCATCTTGGAATATCAAGTAGAACTGTGAGCACACACACAGAATATATACGAAAATCCCTGTTTCAGTGTTGAAATGTCTAGAAACCAAGCAATCAATCATGGTCTACAGAGATCTGCAGAGCACACGCCATGCAACTAAGCACAAACCCCCACCATGAGCTGCCAGTTGAAGGTTATTTCACACAAAGGTCTGGGTGCCCTAAAAATCTGAAAAATATGTTAGGGTTTCAAAAGTGAATAGCTGCTTCTTGCCAGTTAAATGCTGAAGAGACAACCCATGCCTAGGAAGAGAGCTTCTGCCACCCTTCCCATTCCACATCCTTCCCTCCACAAGGAAGGCACAGCCACAATCCCCAGCAATACCTGTATTTTGGGCATCATCCGATCACACTGCTCGGGATTATGAAATTATGAGCTTTACAGACACCTTTAGGCCATCCCAGGGCTTCTGCCCTCTTACCTGCATCCTAGACGAGACTGATCCAAGGTAAGGAAAGGATCAAACACTATAAATCAAAATGCAAAAGCCAAAGGTTAGATCATGTGCAGGTGCATTGACCCATCCTGGAGATGCTGTCTAGCAGTGATCACCACTTGACATGAGCAGCTGGAAGTTATTACTATGGCAAGAGACTTTCTCATTGCTCAGAACACCAGCAGCAAGAAGGGCATAAGTCAGGTTAGGATATAAGAGTGAAAAAAAAAAAAAAAGAAAACAAAACTAGAAACTGCTAAGAGAAACGGTTTTGTTTTGATCTGGCAAGAAGATGGTTGGTAGTCTCAGAGCTGTCATCTCCAAGCACTTGTAAGAGACAGCCGAGACTTCCAATAATTTCAAAAGGGCAAACGTGAGAAAATGTGAGAAAGAGGTTGGGGAGAGACCTGCCGGATACAACATCAATACATGTGCCTTAAGACATGTCACATGGCCTTAATACATGGCCTTAAGACGTCACCTATGCAGATCCAGACGCTGGTGACCATGCGAGTATCAGAACAAGGTTAGGAAACAAGCAGCTCCCTCTGGGACGAGAAACAAACCACACAGATGGGAAAAGTGACAGATAAATCCCTCTACCAACTCTCACAAATATACAACAGTTCAGCTAATGCCAACAAAATTCCTGCAAACTTAATCAAAAATTACAAGTTTCAATGCAAACATTCAAGCCATGTTATCAAATTGAGTGTTGCCGATCTTTCTAGACCTTATAAAATTAACTATCGATTTCCATATCGGAATGGAAAGCATGCCTGTTAAATCTGCTGATGTTGCCAGCTGAGGGAAGAACAAGATTAAAATTCAACAGCAGTCCAGACAAAACAGCAGAAACTGTCAAGAAATTTGGGATACAATTCAAAGAACGAGTAAAGACTCCATGAATAATTGTACAGATGCAAGACAAGAACAACTTTTACACAACTGCTCAACAGCTGTTTTATCATTTCTCACTGATGGCAGAGCATAAACTGCATGAATCAGTGTCCTACTTGTTTGAAAAGATCAAGTTACATCCAGAGCTATTTACAGAAGTATTAAACATTGAAACAAAAATGCAAACTCATGAGTGCTGACTGCAGCAGAGATGACCAGGCAGAAAGGAAGGCTATTACAGACAGTCCTCTTATTTTTCAAGGCTGATGCAAAGAGGAAAATGGAAAGAGATGAAACTCCTAGAGTGCAACACAGCTGGAATTATGGAAACAAGTTTTCAATTACAAGAGACAAAAAATGTTTCCCATCTCAGGCCAAGAAGTAGCTAGACTGCTCTGGTTTTACTGCAAGGTCTTCGGGGTCTGTCCCTTGAGAGCTCCCTGACATCCTAGAGGTCTGGAAGTCTTCACCGGCTGCATCCTGGAAGCCTGAAGGATGTGAGGGCTGGGCAGCTGGACAATCTCATGAGTGTCCAATAGGATTCACACGCAAATCCACTACCACAACATTTCCCATTCTCCTAGAACTACGCCAGTTCTTACAGAATAGTAGAAATGTATTTTAAGTAAACTGAACTATTTGGAACATTTCCTGCCTTTCAGGGTCATTACAGAGCATAGGAGTTAGCCTGATGATAAAATATGAATTCTCTCTACAGAGCACAGTCCAACTTCACTATAATGAAGCTCCATGGGACTAAGAAAGACTGCTGTATAGCAGGACACTCCCTGCAATAAACATTTTGTAGCTTGTCATACAGAGTAAAGAACCACCTAATTTGACTTGAACATGTTTTATCTAGTACTTCATGAGGCTTATTCCGTATTGAAAGATATTGTTTAAGCATTGACCAAAATAGAGAGAAAAAAATGAATAAAATGCACAGTTGTGCATAGAACAGAGCAGAGAATGACTTATTTAACCACTTCAGACTTGCTTACATATGCTTGCTTTATCAAATCTTAATATGCAGAAAGAGTAATCCATTCTGGAAGGGCTTCAAAGAGGACATGCTATTAGCAGGTCCTGCTCCAGTACATTGGAACGTTCATTGTATGTATGATTTCTCTTGTGTCCTCCAAAAATTTATGGTTTAAATACTGTATATGACTGGCAAGACAGTGCTGCTATATGGCTTATGAGTGCACAGGGACACTGAGCCCTATTTCACTTTTCTGGAAAAAAAAAATTAGAACTGAAAAGCTCTTCAGCCTTGGATAGAAGTACGTAGAATTATTTTAAAGCCTCCTTTTATGGGAGAGGGAATGAAACATCTCCTTTATCCTGGGTTTTGGGTTTTCTCGGAACACAAGGAATAGTCGTCCTGGGGAGCACTGAGGCCAGACCCGGGCTCGGCTGCCTTGCTGACTGCTTCTGCACTCGCCTCCTTAACAGCACTGAGAATTCAGAAGGAAAACCTCTATTCTTGACTGCATTGCATGACAAAGGATGCACAAAAAAAACCCCACACAACACCCTCAAATAAAGCAGCAGGCAGAAAATCCAGGAAAACAGGAACTCTAAATCCCTGGAACACCACCTTATTGCTCCTTTTCATATCCATCCCAAGGGATTGAAATTGTAGCTTAATACAAATAAAGCAGACAACACTGCATTTCTAATGCTTCACCTGGGGATACAACCTGGGGAGTGAGCATGCTGAAGAAAGGGGGACTAGAGGGGGATGATTTGAAGCGATCAAACAGCCTTATTATAAAACACGGAAGCTCAAAATTAGATTTGTACTATAAGTGGAAACAAATTTGGCCAATATCCATTGGCTTAGCACAGCCAACACCACCTCAACTAATCTCCTCATCATGGAAAGTCTTCAGAAATCCCTTTAGTTCACAACTAAGACCTATTTGCAGGAACTTCCTGCAAAGTCTCCTTAAAGCAAGTTATTATTGGAGTACGATTAGATAATAATTTAACATTAACGATGGGAATAAGACTTTCCTCTTCCCATAAGCAAAAGAAACGCTTTGCCATTCCAGAATCGTTCTGGAGGAATCATACCAAAGATACAGCAGTAAAACTTGCTATAAACGACAAGGGAGAGGTATGAACATCACCACACATTGAAATCTTGTGGTGTAAGTGATTAGCTGGGAGGTCGGAATGACTTTGCCTGGGAGGTGGACACCACCGCGTGCTCCATCTGACCTCACTAATAATCGCTCAAGCTTCAAATCCGCTACCAAGGTTTCTGTTGTAAGCAATTATTTGCCTCTGTGCAAAAATGTTAATTTCATGCTCTGTAAACACATCTCCTTGCGAAAGACCAGCCTGCCTGTGCAGATCACTGCTGACAGCCCGGCCACCATCTCCTTGGGCGAGGGCTCTGAGTGTTTTTAGTAGGTAGCGACATCTGCCCCAAGGGGTGGGCACGCAGGGATGATGTTTCCAGGTGAACCACGTATAATGACACTTCTAAAGGAGGCTGGAGGCTTCAGACAGCTAACGCAGAGCAAATTGGCACTAAAAAAAGGCGCCAGCAACCGCTTCCAAGTAGCTATAACATTCTGCAACGGGTAATCAGCTAACTATTGTGGAAAACATCTCTGCAGTGCTAATTTTGGAGAGAGGAGGCAAGGAAGAGGAAGGCTGGGATAAGAGCGACTAGTTCCAGCAGGAACTGCAAGAGAAAGAGTGGGAGCCAAACATGAGAAAGAGGCACAGAGCAGAGCACGGTGAGCAGCAGGAGGCAACAAAATGCCCCATCACCAAAATGCAGCCCCACGTGCCCTTGCCATGGGCACGTTGTCCCTGTGGGACCCGGCAGCATCACGGCACGTGGCTGGTTGCTCTGAATCCTGGACTGAAACCCGCTGCTCTAATTTTGGATGAAGGCATGTGCAAGACGCCTGCAAGACAAGATACGTGTTTAAAGACAATATAAACCAAGTAAACTGCAAAATACAACATGCGGAAGTTACCACTATTGCTAAAAGGACAAGAGGGTCATAAATATGCCAGGCATCCAACATGAGCAAACAACATGGCTCAAATCATTCTGTGCTGTTAAGATAGGCACAGAATATGGATCCAGGTGATGTCTAACTCTCAAGCCCAAAGTCAGACTGGGTTTTACACAGCAAGTTACCAGCGTGGTCTTTACTTCTCTCCAGCTATTGCTTCACAGATGCCTTTAACCAGGAGCTATTTCCTAGTACCTCATGTTAAAAGGCATTCAACTCCTAGAGTATTTTTAAGTCATCTGGTCTTTTTATTGCTTCATTGGTTGCTAATCAAGTTTCAAGAGAAATTGTCAGTATTTAAGGCTCCCTACAACAATCTCAGAATAGGAAATATTTATGCATTCCCATAAATATACCACTCTATGAAGAGGCAAGACAGATTCAGCATCCCAAAAGAGTAAAAATCAGGGCTTGGACAAACGTCAGCGTTCGACCCTCCCGGCTGGGATTGCTGCTCAGGAACAGCCTGCAAAGCAGTGGATTTCCACCACTTCTCCTGGACAAGGACGGGTTGTAGCATGAACAACAACACGTCAGTCTTAGCAAAATGAAAAATAAGATTCTCGGTACATGCAATCTAGCAGACTTAAAAACAAAACAAAAAACCCAACAACCTGCCCCCTGTCCCGCTCCCCCCCAAAAAATATCCAACAAAACCCACAGCTCCCAAGCCTGTCATGTACTTTCAAGTATGATTAATCTCAGGCTGATAAGCAGACATGTTTTCCATGGTCTGGAGCTGGAATGAGATCTTGCAGATTCTTTGAAAAGAGCCAGAGGGAAACTGCAGACCAACAGCCTCTTTCCTCTATCGAGCAGAGAAAAACACAGAGCTATGGTGTTATCCTGCATTTGTTTTCTTTGGGAACAAAGCAGGCTTAAAAGCTTTTTCTCTTGTTTTGAACCCAGCTCCCTGCATTGATCTAGTCTCCACGGAGAGCTCCAGCAGCATAACAGAGGGGGAAGGAAACTGCAAAGTGGGGGCAAAAGCATCCAATTGCCTCTGCTGCCGAGACTGTCCAAGCCAAAGCTCTCCTTAACACACACCGCTCGGTTATTGGATTGTCATTCATCGGGAAGGGGAGTATATTGAGGTAATTCCCTTGCCCTTCATCCCTGCTAGCATTACCAGCAACAAACCCAAATTCACACTCCTGCACGCGCTCATGCAGCAGCACACACCATTTTCCCCCTAACTTTTAGGCTTATTGAACCAAAGAGGTGAAAATCCTTTCAAAGCAGGTGAAGAGAAGGGAGACCTGCGTGGCAGCCGTAAAGGAATCAATAAAAGCTTACTGGTAGGTGGGAAATTCAACACGTTTTTGGCTGCTTAATTACACAGCATTTTAACATCTCTAGACAATCAAATCTAGTTAGCTGGTGCAATTTGAGCAATCTTCTCTGCATAAAACTTCTTTTAAAAGAGCATTTGTTTTAGTTTTCACAACTGCATCCAGCTCATGCAGACAATTTCTTCCCAATGACAGGCGAGGACGATCCCAATTAAACAACAATAGCTGCACAGTGATACTGTTCTGCTTAAATAATCTTCTTTGCAAGCTTCAAGATCATTGCATGCAAAAAAAAAAAAGCAATGCTCATGTAGTTAGAAGTCTTCATCACGTAATACTCCATTTTCAGTAAGATGCATCTCAACCGTCTGGAATAATTTTACACAACAGCTCTAATTACAGTAAGCTAAACATTTCAAACGAAGGAAAAGTATGAACAATCTTAAGGGCATGGTGATGTGGAGGAAAACAAGAAAAACACAAATACTACAAAATTTCAAAAGCAGCAGTTGTTTCAGACAAGCCAGAACATTCCAGTTGGGCCACAGGGACAAGAAATCACTCCAAAATCCTTAAAAAGGAAATAAAAGCCATCTTTCTGCTCATCTTCCACAAAGGTAGGGCCATTTGCTCTTCCTTAAAGAGGATGCAAGTCAAAATATGGAGCTACCAAGTAAATACAAAATATACATTAAAAAATACATATCAATTTTGAGTCCTACACAAAAAAACTCAAATATCTGATTGATGTTTCCAAAAATAAATACATAATCTAGCTTTTCTTTTACTCAGAAAAGCTGTCCCTTAGAATATGGCTCTTCAAAAGATGGCACACCAAGGGGATAACTTTGGTGACCTACCAGCAAATTAGACCAGAGCAAGTTCTGGAGATGGAGAGCCAGCAGATCTTGGCAGAAGAGAGCCCAGGTGGCAGGAAGGAACAAGGATAAAAATGCAGGTACAGGTGCAGAGAAAGGAGTGTTAAACCCAACCCTGCCGTTCTCACTCACAGGATGTGGCCAGAATGAGGGATGGGAGCACATGGACCTGATGCTGCTCGTCCATGGCATGGGCCATGAGCAGTAGCTTTCAATTCTTGAGACTTTCTCAATAGTGTTTCGTAAGTCAAGAAACTGCCTCTAATGAAGTGCATGTAACCAGTAGCTGCAACAGCAACCTGCAGGCAGCAGATTCTCTCTCCTCATCCACAGTACTTGATATTTATATTTAACATCATCACTACACTTCTCAAAAGCATCAAAGCCCAACCTTTGGCTGAATGTTTCATTCTATACAGCCTACCAATACAAAGAAGCATTTTATCCTCCCATACAAACAAAATAAAGCAAAGAAAACTTGTCTGCGCCAGACATCAGTGAACGCCTTTGTTCAGCTGCAAAAAGAATTCAGCATAACCAGTTCATACTTAAAAAATCAGTGTGCAACTGTGAACATTTGCCATCTCAAAGCACAGAGCGATTTGCTAGGAGGATTATGTCTAAGCAGTTTTAAACACTAATGTGAAGTAGCAAAATCCAAATCATTAGACTTGCATTTGCCCGATTCGGCTCCCTGCTGCAGGGCAGCGTGCCATGATTCCCCGAGCAAGCAGCAAGCCCCTGCTCAAGTAGTTACCCACTGATGATGTTTCTTCTCTCTAATCTTCTCCTGGAATTGTCTCCCAGCGCCAGGCAGACGCCGCAGTTTTCTATGAGCACAAGGTGACAAGTTTCTATGAGCACGGCTGGCTCAAAGCTGAAAGAAGGCTCCTTAGGGGGTAAATGTGGATGAGCAGGCAGATTCTTTTGCTTATCTTGTACTACAGAAATCAGATACAACATCAACCAGGTATGCACCTTCTCCTGAAGTAGCTTTTTAACGTTCATTCCCCATTTCCTCTTCAAAACTTCCAGAAAAGCTTTTGGCACCACTTTCCCCTCTTCCCCACCATGCCACCTAATTATGTAGCTATTACTTGAGGAACCTAAGTATAAGCAATTCAATTCCTAAATGATGTGTTGCCTATTTGGAACCTCGCTGTCTAAGGGGTGTTTCTACTACCTTGTCTAACTTCTGGCACTTGTCCTTTCAGCATGTCCTTGCCCATACTGAGAACACAGCCTGCCAAATACTGAGTCGCACTGTAATGATGTGTCTGCAGCAAAGCCTATGATTTCCCCCCATGTCTTCAGTCTTGAGAGAGGAGAAAAAGGAAAAAAAGAAATAAAAGGGAATGGATTATACAGCTGTGAATCAAACTACCTGAATCCTAAGAGGGTACATAATACAATTCCTAGAAAGTTTCATCCTATCCCAGTGGTGGTCAAATTCACACCTGAAAGAATTGGGCTTAGCTCACCACCCTGCCAAATGTCTTTCAACAACCACCTATCTGAAATCTTACAGTTTCTGTGCTTTCTGCTTGTTTAGATACAGCTAAAGAGCTATTTATTCCACTTCCATGTCAACCTTCACATGCACATGTCTACAATCACCCAGTTCCTCTTCCCCTCCATGCCATGCACTGGAACACACAAAGCAACATCTTGCATCCCAACAAAAAGGCCCTTCTGGGCAAGTGTTCAGCTCAAAGCAATGCAGTCCAAACAAACAAGGAGCTCTTCCAGGATTAGCTATGGAGGGCCTACAAGTCTAACACCACAAGACCATTCATTTATCCTTACTAACATCTGTGTAGGTCTCACAGAAGAACACTGTCAGTCAAACTCATGGACAAGGGTAGAAAGCAAGTTTTCTGCATTCAGACATGCAACACTTCAACATTTTCTCTGAATACACTGCATGTAATATTTAGAGCTGCTGCTTTCCAGGAGACATTTAGAAGTGATAACATCTAAAACATCTGCAGCTGGTTATAATGCATAAGGAAAATAAAGTTGTCTGGCATTAGCACTGTGCCAATGTTTGGAGGGGGGAAGAAAAAGAAATCAAGACCATATGCTTGCTTCTTAGTTTAGTCTCAAGTGATCTATATTTTATAAGGCAACTTGCCATTAATTTTTAAAGTTCCATGAATTGAATTCTGTTAATTGGACTTCTTGGGCCTTTTAAGGCATAAAAATGGGACCTCCAGTTCCCATAATCCATGTGGGTTTGATCCTGTAGGTCACACATCCAAAGTCTTTCCAGCGAGAAGCTGAAGCTCCACCAAGTGCTGTGCCCAGAACATTTTCTCCTGCTCCCTGGGATTACTGTTTTACCAGGCTGCCACCCTTAAGTGTGCACAAAACGATGCACCTTCCCCTCATCCAAGAGTAACTTACACCAGAGTGTTGAAATTCATCTCAAATGAATACCTACTGATAACAGGAGGGCAGCCAGAGCACAGACTGAGGGGCTGCCAATTCCCTCTCCATGGTAAAGGAGAACAGGGATGAGGCTGCAGCACTGCAACCACAACGGGCTGCACAGGGCAGTCCCCCTTCTCCTGCAGAGCTCCTGTACAAGCCCTCAGCACATTTTGCCTAATCTGCAGAGTTTACGCATCCCAAATCACTGTCCATCTGTCCAACAAGCATTGCAGGGATTTCACTTGGGAGATTTCTCCAGGGAAAGGCTACATCTGGAAAACTGGAGCTGTTTCAGCAGTTCCCTTCACCTTGGCTGCTCTGCTCCCTTGGCCCAAACAGGCTTTTCCCCACTGTGAAGGCTGCTCCAACTGACCTGATTTGCCTAATCAAAGCCAGGCCGAGGAGCCAGCACTAAGAGCAAGTGCTGGGCCCAGAACCACGGCCTGTCTGCAGAGCAGCCCCATGTTCTGGAGGCCAGGCCACCACCCAGATCCACAGGGAGAGAAAGCAGAAGAAAACACTGCTGGTTGAACTCAAAATAAACAAATTTTTCCCTCACACAGCAGTGAAATGGAGCAAGATTCATGTTAACCTCCCATTTTCCTCACCATATCAGTGTCTGTTCTTCTGCTGGTCAGAGACAAGCAATGGGGATACAGCTCTCAAACCATTAGGTCTTTTTTAATATGAACAGTCCTAAATCCCCTTCTATTCATGCTGCTGTGGAAGAAGCTTGTTTCACAAGCAAGACAAGATGTAAAATGCTTTCAAGCACATGGCAGGAACAGAGGAGCCAAGAACCAACTTCTCCAGGTTAAGAGTTGTACAAAGGAATTTATCAAATAAAGTGACAGAGAGGCTGAAAACAACAGTTTGGGTTCATATCTCCTAGGAAACTTAGGGGAGATGCATTTGAGCAGTCCTCTTATGCCCTGTTCTCCAAGGAGAGGAGCATTTTTCTTTAGCTGAATATAGATTAGTGCATTCACTTATAATTACCTTGGCTGCTTAGTGTCTGACCTCAGCGTGCAGTTCTTGTTTGCACCACGAGAATTGTCTCCTACCCTTGTTCCAAAACACAAAGAATTATTAGCTCTTTAAAATCACATTGAAAATGCCGCCAAAAAAATAAATAAAATGCAATAGATTCAAAGCTTTCTTAATACTGCTTCAATGCTAAGAACTCTGTAATACTGCCACTGAAATAGTCTCTGACACAGTCTTTTTGGTGAAAGACTACCAAAAAAATCGTCGTTTCGGCACCAAAGGAGGCCTCCTGTCTGCAAAAAAAATCCTCCCTCTGCAGCCAGGAGCCTCAGCCAAGAGCCCGGTTGTCCGTGAGGCTTCTGTGTTGGAGCCTCCGGCTCCAACTGCAGCCAGAGCGTGTGCTGGGAAGGGCTGCCGGCTGCTCCTACCACCCCAGGCGCTCTTACCATCCCAGCACAGTTCCATAGGACACTCCATCCAAACCAGTATGTGCTAAGATTAAACAAGCCCCACACAACATGCTGTTCAGATGTTTCGACTCAGTGCTTTAATCATTACTTAGAATGGGCAACACCACCTCTTCCCACTAGTAAGTTGTCTCCTGCAGAAGCAAGCCAACGAGAGCACATCATCTTTTCAAAAGGCACCTCTCGAGCTCTTGCTTTCTTCATATCACCTAACCAGCATATTAATTTTGTAGCACCACAGCCGTATAAGCTGCCAAGAGCTCCATGAGGTGCATTTTTTCATGAGGCACCACGCATCATCACTGCCCCAGGCACTGCAGAAAAGCTTCACGTAGCTGCTAGCCTGTGCATTGCACTGCCTTATGCAGCTCTGTCTAGCTTGACATACGGTGGGATTTTGGGAATGTCCCATGTGGAGCACTAGACGCCTTCCCCGTTACTGCTGAAGGCCACAACAATCGCACTGCAAAAGCCTTGAGAGTGACTTAATGGCAATGTTGGATCACAAAGGCAAATTGCCGCAAGGAAGAAGGCACAAAAAGACATACACTTCATTTAAATTTATCTGCAACCCACAAGCAGTACAGCGTTATCCGCAACCCATAGCGGGCAGCAGATCAGCTCTGAAAGGAATGCACAGCCAGCTTTCAAAGTCTCCTGGAAAATGCCTGGAACATTTTAATAACTTAATTCTGACTTAAAGAAATCTTTAATTAAGACAGCATTTAGAAAGCATTTTCAGAACAATCTGGAATCCTGTGGAATGTGTTAAGGCTTCCAAGGAGGTCTGCCCTGGCTACGAGCTGGGATCAGCCTTGGCTTAGGGCAGGAAAGCAGCAGTCAGTGGCAGCCCACCCAGCCCGGCTCTTCGCATGCAACCCGCCAGGATTTGGCACCGGAGGCACCTCCGCCTCCCCTTCATCCCATATATTCCAGGAACTTGCCGTGTTTTTCCCACAGAGCTGGCATTACCCAAATCACAGACTTAGAGGACTTGACTTACAAGCATTAGCTGCTGCTTACTTTTACACTGGCAAGCCACTGCTAATCCATGCCCCACTAAAAAAGCAAGCGAATTAGGTCAAGGGAGCTTATATGCTACTAAAATATGTTGCAGAGCACATTATATCCACGGCTCAGACAGCACCTCCTCAGTGACCAGCAAGCAGCAAACAGTATCACGTCTAGATGGCCAAAGGGTCTTTGTCTGGATACACCAGACAAACTCTCCTTTACTCTTTAGAGGAAGCTTATGCTCCCCTTCAAAATGGTCTGTTTATCAAGTATATGCAATTCCTCAGAGATTAGTCTGAGTAGATTATACCCTGCTGGGATGGTTTTATAACTTCAGTTATAAATTTCTGAAGTTCTGATTTTTCTGAATCAGAATATTCGGATATTCTGAATATCTGACAAAAGATATTTCTTCATCAAGAGAAAGAAAACCCCATGAACTGAAAGAGATGCAGAAAGGTTACCATTTTTTTCCTGCATGGTATTCAAGTGACTGCCACAGTTCACCTGCAGCTCCTCAGAAGAGAGCTGCCCAATGCTCCTAGATGCTGAACTGCTGCCCTATAACATCAGAGCACTTCAACACTTCCTCAGTGCTACTCTTCTGGCAATAGAATCATGGAATCCTTAAGGTTGGAAGGGATCTTTAGAAGTCATCTAACCAGCATACGCAGGGTCACACAGACCATGTAGCACAGGATTGTGTCCAAGCAGGGTTAGAAGATCTCCAGAGAGGGAGACTCCACAAGCTCTCTTGGCAGCCTGTTCCAGTGCTAAATATAAACACAAGATGAGTGTTTACAGGATGGACAAGAGAACCCCAGGCTGCTCCAGCACGCGGCAGCAGAAGAGGCTTCCAGCTTCAGCTGAGCACTAACCTCCTGGGGGGCAGCTAGTCCCCACTAATGCTACTGCCAACTCTTTCTCCAAAAGCAGCCCTTTTGCCAGCTTGGTTGGGATCAGGATCAGATGTTGGCTAAGGACAAGTGAAGAAAGAAACATTATTTTCCTCTCTGCCTTAAATTCAGGTGCAGTCGTCTCTTGTATACTTGCCATAGGTTGTCCACACCATTCTGCAGACCAGCAAGGAAACAATTTTCATAACATAACCCAAAGCAAGCCAAGACTGCTCTGAACCACAGAAAAACTTAACACACTCAGAAGCTTCAAGAAAGCAGCAACCAGAGCTGTTGCCTCTCTACTTTTTCAGACATCGGTAAATGTCTTAGTATCTTTTGGAGAGAGATTCCTTGTTACACAGGATTTAGCATCATATAGATACTAAGCAGAATTGCTAAGATTCAGTGTTAAATTCACGAGCCCAGACATGCAATTAAAGCCCTGTGTTAAATGCAAAGAGAACTCTACAACCAAGCAGCTTTCAGGGGTCTTCACCAACCACCTCTTCTTCCTCACCTGAGGAGAAGCTGAGAGCTTCCACAGACCCTAGCAGCTTTGCACTCCGTGGTTTCATGCAAAATCAGGTGTATGAACCAATCTCCTCCTTACTGAATCCCTAACCCTTCTCCCACTTGTATGCACCACAGAATGAAGATCTGACTGCACATATGGTGAACGAAAGATGCTTTATGTTGTTGTCTTTTAGAAAACCAGAAGGAGAACAGCGTTAACTACATAAGCCAGTGGCACTGAGCACATGCCCAAACTCAATCACATCAAGGTGACAGAGCCCACAAAAAGAAGAAAGTTTCTTTGGTTTTCTTTTCCATTCTTCCCATGGAGGAGATTACCAAGGCCTGTGCATGAGTTTCCCTTAATAGCATACAAGACACTTCATGAAAAAGATGCTCAAATATCTTAGCTTTGATTAACTCCTGCTAGGAGAGGAGAGATGAAAACAGCTCCTCCCTGCTGGTCTTCTGATTGGAACCATTCTCTTTCCTCTTACCAGGAACAGCAACATTTGGAAGAGCCACTTGTATTCATTGCTCCACTAAAAACAAAACAAATCCAACATCACCCCCCTCCACCACACACCTCTATCTGCAGATAAAGCCACATATGTGAACTCATCGCTAACAAATCAAACTTCAATGAGTTTGAAAACATTTAGCTGAAGACATACTTTTATTGTGAAGTTATGACTCATAAATGGGGGAAGCTGGTGCTCTCCTTAAACGTTTAGGCCTCTCACCATTGTAAAGAATGAAAAGAGGGACAAAAAAGTCAAGGATCTAAAGTCAGATCCCTTTACAACTCTGACAAGCAAGGGAAGAAGAAACCAGAACCACGAATCTCATTTCTGAGCCAGAAGCTTTAAGTATAAAGCAATTACAAAAGCTAGGGACACACTCTGCACATCAGAAAACTGAGAATGCCTCAGATCTTTAAACACTGGGTTCAGTCACCAGGGAAAATCCAGCTGTCCCTTTCAGAAAGCCTCAGAGTTCTTGTGACACCATATAAAGTCGAATGATTGTACTCCTGGGAAGCCTTTTTGGTACAGGCTCCCTCAAATAAGCTGCTTTTTAAGGCACTTTCTATGGAACAACTATAGGGGAAGAAAAATAAATGTGCTTTCAAGTGATGCTGCTTTATGAGAAGTACTTTTTTTCCTTTGGGTGTTCTACCTTCTCCTTACAGATTTCTGACAGCCTCCTGTGTGCTGCAGAAATACAGATCAGTTCTTATGAAGCCACTTACCCTTAACGGGCTCAGATAATTTAATTCTATTTTTCTAATTATCTCACAAGTCACTCAGAAGCAAAAATGTTACAGTCTAGCACAAAAAAATAGACTTAAAGTAGCTTTAAAAGCTAAGTGTGGGAAAAAATTTCTGGGAGAAAAAAAATATAGGGAGGACAAGTCACAGCACTTGCAAGGTCAAGACAGAACAATTTTGTAACTCAGATTTAATTGGAAATAACTTTGCTTCTTGAATTCTTTTTACAAAGGTTAATAGTCATCAAATTCCACCACACAAAAACCAAGTCTATTTTAGACTTGCAGTATTAAAACACCAACCATACACAGGAGTCTGATGTACTGTTTTCTAGTCCTCTGGCTTCTCTAACCACACACGACTCAACGCAAGGTGTATGGCATCCTCTGCCAAAAATAAAAGATTTGAGAGGAGAAAATAAGCAGATTTTGCAAACAAGCACTGCCAAAATTCAAATAAAGAGATGAGCAGTGACCAACAGGAGCAGGGCATTCCCATTTTGCATCTGTTTGCACAGAACAGGCATTCGCCAACATACCCGACAGCCACTGTAGAGCAGGGCAGGGAAGGGGCACCTCTGTCAAGGAGCTTTGCCCAGGACATGTCCAGGCTCCCCATGGTTGAGCATGGAGCATCTCACCCCTTGGCCATTCCGTCTGTGCCGCTTCCACGCGCTTGGGAAGGTCCCATGGCCACGGTTCCCATTCCCTCAGCGCTGCTGGGCTGAGGAAGAGCCCGGCACCATCCTCCTCCTCACCATGCTTCCAAGCACAAGGAAAGGGCGTCCTGTGGGACACACACGGGACCTGGGTCACACCGGCATGTTCTGCCTGGGCATCTCTGGCAATCGGCTCCAGGGACCACAACGGGTCAAGAGGCACCGAGCTCTGCTCCGAGGAGCGTTGCTGGTTTCCATGGATCACTCCAATCCCTTAGCCCACCTGGGCCTGAATCCTGCAAAGCAGTTAGGTACTTACGATCCTCATTTTTAGGGCTTTCTATTCATCCTGGCATAAACACAGCACACAGGCACCAACACCTACATTACAGACACAATGATGATGCCAACAGCAAAAAATAGCATCTTCTGAATGAAGGGGAAATTACAGGAATCATGCACAGAAAGGTGTCAAGTTGTCTGCTCATTTAAACCTGAACTTATTTGCAAGAAAGCATATTAGCCCATCACAGATAACCCTAATCTATATTCCCTTCCTACTATAAAACCAGACCTTAAATCACTACATTCCTTACATTTTGCCCATTCAGCTTTTCCTACACACGACCACGTTTCTACCATTCTGTCCCATAGCACCAGTCCCACTAATCACTGCCATATGTTCCAGCACGGCGCGTTTCCTCCGGCGTGCTTTAAAAAAGCAGCGGTGGTGTCACCGGAGCAAAGTAAGCACAGGCAAATCCTGCCTGTCAGGTTCTATTTCCAAGGACTATAACAAAACAGTCTTCACCATTTAGGTGAAGTCTTCACTGTGAGGCAGGGAAACTCACACCTTGTAGAAATCAAGTAAAAAAGGAATTTTCCAAGGGCTTGTTATTTTGCCCAAATATTACGAAATAAAAATCAGAAGCTTTATAATTCATTTAAGGTTTTCGGGTTAAGCCAACACTCGAGTTCTCCTGCACGACTGACAACATTGAGCAGATTTATCAGCTCGCTCCTCACATGCAGCAATTCACAGCTTCCCCTCAGACACATTTCTACTATGAGCAGCCTCTTATTATAAAATATGAGCACTTGGAAAGCCACAAGCACATTATTTTTTCCACAACTTGAGGAAGCCTTTTGCCCACGGTAACCAGTATTATTCTGTGCTGATAACGGCTTTGGCCAAAAACGCAAGGAAAAGCATCTTGGCACAGTTGGGAGGTTCAGGACACTTTGTTAGATTTTAGCTGGCTTTGCCAAGGACTCTTTCTGTACTCAGCTGGCCCAAGTTCACATTTGCAGAAAATAGGGAGCTATGCTGAACGACAACCTGGTATCTTTTATGTGCAGGCAGCCTGTGGCAATTGAGATCGAGGGCGATACGAGTAGCACCTTCATGTGTTTCAGATAAGACAGGTCCAATCTCCCACATGCCCATTCACAGAGCACAACAGAGTCGAGGATCAGCAACAACAGCCTTTCCCTGCAGTCTGTAATTGCAACTTTATTTTAGAGCTGTATGTAGCTGAAGCTGTTCTTGGTTGGGGGAGAGAACAAGAGGCAGAGGCTGCACGTACACCTGGTAATGCAACCAGAGACGGGAATCCTCAGCCTCCACCTGCTTGTCAGGTAAAGACCATCTCCCTACCAGACATCTACCAAGTCCACCAGAGAGAAAAGCTGAAACCAGGCAAGCTTAAGAGCCTGGAGAGAGGGACTGCTGCTCAGGTCGGGTGGCAGAGCACTGAGCACGGCCCAAGAGGATGGCAGGGTCCCAGGTACATCAAGGGAGCCCACAGAGAGGGCCCCTCAAAAGAAGTACCTGCATCTGCTGCCGTGGGAGGAGAGAGCACAGGAGCCATCCCTGTCTTGCCAGGGCACTGCCCGTGCCAGAAAACGGGAAACCTGCAAATTGAGATAGGAGATGGATTTCTTAACAGAGCTGCTTGAAAGCCTCAGTTACAGGAGTGATAAGTGTTCGCTACCCTTGAAAACACAATTTAAAACAGCTGTACAACAAGCAACATGACAGAAGGCAGGACAAAGAATGGTTCCACTAGCAGTAATTGTGCAAAGCTGCCTTTAATTCTTGTATCTTTTGTCTAGGATCTTTTGATAAATCGTAACTGCTTTGAGTAGCGGAGATGCAGTTTGGCATATGCTAAATGCACTGCAGAAACACTGGCCAGGTTTCACTACAAAGATATATAATTATATATACACTCAGCTAAGCGCAGAACACAATTACCCTCTTCTGTATCTCCCCAAAGGAGATCTCCATTAATTGTAACTTCTGAAGATTTTTTCTCCTTTTTTGTCTTTTTGTTTATTTTGTTTTTTAAAGATAGTTCAGGTCTTTCAAGCAGTTTTCCATACAGCTATAAAATATTTAGGTAGCACGTTACAGAAAAAAAAAAAAAAAGAAAGAAAAAGAAACCACATTGATAAGAGTTTGAAGTATTTCCAGTGCAGCAAGATGCAGCTTGAAAATAAAACAGAACTGAGAATCCAAACTGTTTGCTGGACCAGCAAAATTAACATATGCTCAAGTGAAAAGGGTTATTGCTAATTACTAGGAGATTGCAAACTAAACCCTGGCAAATAGATCAGCTGGAAGGTAGACAAGATGGAATGAAAATACAAGGCCCACCTTTATAACACAGGGAATAATCCTGTTAAGCAGTGGCCAACACAAACTGAGCAATCTCCTATACTACCATAGGAGGTCTCTTATTCCACAGAATAATTATGGTGTATATATATTGCCTAATGAAGACATTTACAAGTGAGCTACATCTATATTCTGCACCTTTTGGAGTCCTGATTTTCTTTATCAAGCTAATCTGTTTTGCTTTATTTATCATCTGAACTAAAAGTTCAGTCTTTAAAGAGAGCCGCTTTCAAGGAAGCAACGTGAAGATGAAGATCAGCCTGAGCAGAAGTGAACTTCCTCACTCCTAAAAGGAACAAACCCAGGCAATCTTACGGGATCCCAGACTTGGCCGTGTGTATTTTTGTATCATACCCTGGATCAAAGTCACCCAGCCTCTGATTTCCAAGGGAGGAACACGCACAAAGATGTTCAAGGGAACATCTTTGAAAACTTTGGTCTAAATGCTAAGGACACTCAAACTGTTTCAGCTTAAACTTAAGCAACAAGCTTAATGCTTACAAGGACCTGGGAAAACATTTCTCTTCAAGACTTCACCTGGAGTGTGAGAAACACTGGGCACAGCCCAGAAACAAGAAACTACCCTTTTCTTTCCCCTAGCACCATGGCAAAAATCTGTTTTGTTGCTCATATCATGAAATACATAAAAGTAACCCCCAAATGGCTTTGAACACAAGACACCTTACATGGTGACAAGCCTACATGATCTTTGACAAAGGAACAAGGCCTCAGTCTGATCAGGTTTGCTGGAAGGGGGAGCAGCCCAGTGAGAAGCTGGGTTTTATTCCCCATCACGTTCCTGGAGGAGCCGGACTGTCCCTCAGTGCTGCTCTGCAGAGCTGCTGTTCCTGTCCCCAGGTGCAAGGCCCCAGCAGGCAGGGGGCACTTACAGACGTGCAGCTTTCAGGAGACGCGAGCTCAACAATTTGTACTTGGGAAAAGAAAACCTGCAACATTTGTTTTAAATGTACGCCCTTGGCTGGACGTCGTTTGAGGGAACAGCTGCTCCTTCCGTGCATTGAGCAAAGTCTTCCGAAATGTTTTTCTGGGATTTTGACTTCAGTGCTCGTTCTGGGGCCTCCCAATAGGCAAAAGGGCTCAAGCTCTGCATTTGAAAGCTGCAGTGGGGAAAAGCATCAGGTCACGGCCACATCTGGCAGGTCTGACTTGCAAGAAATACATGGAGTTGTCAAGGGGAGAAATTCTGAGCAGAAATGAGCTACCTCACTGCAAAACAGGGATGGATGCCAGCACTCCCTGCTTTGAAATGCAGCTTTTAGGAGTTACTTTCAGCTATTTGTGGTGCTAATCAGGAAGAAAGCAGTATTATAGCTGGAAGATTAACAAGACCTTGAGAGGGAACGAGGATCACTGATTAAGTATGGAGAGGGACCCCACCATGCTCTGAAGCTGGCTCCATCCTCCTTCCTCCACTTTCCATTTCTGGCTGGGGAAAGGGTCACTGTTCCCAAAGGAGACAGTGGCACCAACTCCATTGGCTTTGGGTTTTCCATATTAGTACAATCAACTGCTTGTCACTCTAGGATAGCTCAACGACACAGAAAAGCAGAGGCTACGAAAACACAAACTGTGTTCTCCAAAGTTCAAATTTTAAGCTTCTCAGCCACTCTTTAATTTACTAATTGCCCACAGTTGTGATGCTGCCACCCAGGATGGTCTACATGTTCTTGGGAGCATTGCAGCTAAGTGAGGGATTCCACTCCTGGCTTATGGAGTGTTATCACATCCACAAACTCCCACCATAGTCTCCAAAAGCAGAAAAGCTGCTGGATGCTTCATCTTCCCCACCTTGGGTACACCGAGCTAAAGCACAACTCTCATTAAGATACTGCAGCTTTGCACAGGCAAGTGCCAAGGAAGTCAGAGTTTGGAAGTGGCTCCGATCTCCAATCTCAAGCGTTCTCCATGTACTAAGGAGGGATCCTGCTGATAACAGCGGCAGAAAAAAATAAAATCAAAATCTTTTTCTCTCCTCTTGTGAGCTACAGAATATGTGCCATTAATGGTCATCAACCTAAAAGGCAACCTAGCAAAGCAGAAAGGCATCATTGAATATGAGAGGGAACTTCATGGGTGGAAGAGCAGAGTTTTGCTGTAATCAAATCAGTAGCTTTTTCACTGAGGGAAACTTTTTCCCTAGGTATTGGTAGTGCTCGTGCATGGCTTCCACTCTACTGCAACTGTGGTTAAGAAGCTTTAATTATAGATCTGCTGTGGAGAGCTCTCTTAACCCTCAGGCTAAGATTACAGAAAGGGAAGCAACTGAAAAGGGCAAGGAAAAGAGCTAATTATTTAGGAAGAATTAAAAAGCAACTTTAAGGAGCAAAAGATGGCAAATGTCCCTTCCTTATATATGAGATTTAAAGGTTTATGAACAACAAACAGAAATGTCAAGTGACACATTACCTGTATTTTTGGGGGCACACAGGACAGATCTCAGGCACAGAAGTTAATTTTCTACCAAACACTTCAACAGAAGTGGGACTTCCTGGTGACTTATCGTGCTACATTATTGATTTAGTTACGGCTTGCTTTCTCCAATCTTTTGGCACATGTTTTAATGGTGACAAAAGGGGCAGAGCCTGACAAGCCGCCCACACTTTGCTATCCAGCAGTGATTCCAAACTGAACACAGCTGGGAAAACAGACACCCACCTCCTTGTCACCCACCTGTAACCGAGCCAGGGTAGCACAAAACGCTGCAGGGAGGACCCTCCGCACCAGGTGACTTGATTTTAAGTAGTTAATTTGAATGTTTAGGCATGTCAAAGATGATGAGAAATACAGAGAACATAAAAATTCAGAAAGGGAGGTGGAGAGGGACTGTGTTATCCCAGAGAGGGGAAGAGCATTCACACTCACTGCTATTCTCTACAAAGAGACTCCAGCATTAGGATTTGCTCAGGAATCTCCAAAATCCACTAAACAGATTCACACTTTATTCCTTGCTAATCATCCCAACGGATTGCTCGCAAAACAGGGCACTATCAGGAATCTGAGGTCAAACTGGAAAGTTTTTATAATTCATTCTCTCTACAAACAGAGGATTTCCCAGCCAGGCTGTACCCACAGGGAACACACGGATGGTCTAACTTCATTAGGATTGACTGAAATGCTTCTGTCTGGGAGATTAACTCAGTTTAAGACAAAGTACAAATTCAGGCTGAATGGCTACCACTGGGTTTTATTCCAGAATAGCAGCAGACATATAAAATTAATAAAGAGCAACAATTCAGCTTTAACTCAATCTACCCTTATCTGATTTTAGTATCGTTTAAATATAGAGTAATTATTTAAAATAATGAATGTCTTCTTCCTGCCCATCCCATCAGTCTGTTTTTAACCCAGTGAGCAAAAAAAAAAAAAAAAAAAAGAAAAAACCTTTTGAATTTTCTAATATGGGTAATCGAATAGAAAACTTATCTATATGTTCAAGTTAGCAAACTCAAAAAACATGTTTTGTAGTGGCTGCACATTTTTTAAAAAGCTATTTTGGATCAAAATGAATTTCTGCAGCACATTTTTCTCCAGTGCACACACTGCAGTTCATTCCTACCATCCCCCAACTTTCCCTGACAGTTTTTTGCTTTCCACAGAGCCCTTCAAAGGCCACCCCTCTGTGCTTCCTGGTATAGGGAAATGTTACAAAGAACCAGAGTATCCAGTAGCCTGGATACATTTTACATCCAGGCCATAATTTCCTCAATGTTCAACTTCAACAGGATCTGTTCCTACCCAATGTAAGCCAAGCTACAGCTGGCTCCAATGAGAAGCGAATACAAGAGCGACAGGAATGTTAACTACCATTCCTTTATTTATTTTTAGTAACACAGTTAAAGAGGAATATGACAACACAGAGCTAAAAGTCTGCTAGAAATCATTTTCTGATTAACTTACCAACAAACCATTACTATGGTAGGAAAACCTGGGTGCTCCAGCCGTCGATTCCCAGCAGTATCTACTGGAGAAAGACACTGGATTCCATCCAGCTTCTAACTAAGCTCGCTTTGTTAATCCGGAGAGGTGCTACCCCACTCTTATCTGGCCCAGGAAAAACTGTTTGCTCCCCAATCACACGAACGATCAACCTTATCTAGAACATTGACACTGGGGATAAGTCACTCCCGCCCCAGTACTTGGGCTTCACTGCTTACACGCCAGGACCTTGACACCGTGACAGCAAGATAAGCTTTGCAAGGTTTGCTTTTAGGGCAGCTCACAAGCACCTGTTAAGCACAGCTAGCACAGGGCATCTCCTAAAGGTCTGAAAGGAGCCAAGTCCCAGGACTCCAACCAAACAGCGGTGTCTGGGGCATGAGCAAGGAGAGAAGTCCTTGCCCAGGAAAGCGGTAAATTGGTTGATCTCTGAATGGCAAAGAGCATCAAGGAGAACTCTCACTTCTCAAACTCTTCTACACCCTCGGCTTGGCCAGCATCAAAGGTCTGCTAAAACACCCTCCTTATGATGGTGGTTCTTCTGTTTTACCCAAAAAAATACCACAAAGTTGACAATCCCTGGCAGCTTCACAGCTGCCCATGGGTCAACAGTGCAAAGACCACTGCTTGTTGAGACAGGAGCAGCTGGAGCCCAGTCTGGAAAGGAACACTGCACTGCTCCCTGTTCCTGCCACAACTCGGCTTACTTCTCCAGCAGCACAACCTGGGAGCTTCATGATGAATTTCTGCTAAAACCAAAGCTCCTGACCCCAACCTTTGCAGGAAGCACATTCCTGCAAAACATCTTTCAGTGACGAGTTGACAGCTTCTCTCCAGCACCTATTGATGAACAGGATCGTTTGACTTCACTCCAGGGTCCTGGCAGCAGAGGGCACCACACAATCAACTATGTGATTTATGTAGCTCCATCACAGGTGCAAGTGAATTTAGAGAGCACAAATTACTACAACAAGCTACAGGGCGACTCTATAAAGCATGCATCACATCAGATAAAGTGTTTAGCATGAAAGGTAGCTGGTTTGCTACAATAAATTGCCTTATCTGGCAATTCAAAGGATGAGACATCGAGGTTTGAGAGTTCTTGTAGTGCGAGGGTCCCGCTCCTCCTGATGGCCAGGGCACATAGCACAGCTCCAGCTCCAGGGATGCAGAGCAATATTGCTATCACAGTGCTAGGAATCTTGGATATACTGGAATTAGCCCCATCAGCCCACTGCTGTAGGCACTATGGGACCACACATCCATTAAATGCTTCGGTAGATGATGCCACCAGCAGCAGAAAGCCAAGGGTTAAAATACAACAGGAATCACTGAATTCGCTTCTAGCTTTTTCCTACCCCCACCAGCTGTGGGTTATAACCTGCTGAATATCTATGGAAAAGGAGGAAACTACACAAAATTCAGTCTGCATTACGTGTCCATTCAGAGAAACGCACACTGGTTGATTAATAAAAGCAGGCGATAAATAAAAGTATTAGCATAAAATAAAAGCATGAGCAGCTCCTGAGGTGACGTTCTTGCTGGTCGCCAGCAGAAGCACTTGGGCACCTCGATGTTGTTGCCCCCTGTCCCCAAGTGACTACAAGGACCAGAGGAGTCCCAGGATCCCCCTTAAAGCCTCCCCTTCTCCTGGGAGCAGGGAAAGCTCCAGGAGGAGCCCAAAGGCAGAATTCCAGCAGAGCCACCTCCCTGGGGCTATTAGAGCAATCCCTTACTTCCAGCCAGCATCGTGTTTCACCTGAACATGTAAATACAGAAGCAATTAGCTTCCCAGGCACTTCTGCAGAAACAGTTTAGCATAATTTTTCCTAGAATGTATTTACACGGCTTCTGATTGCTTAATTTTCTGATGCATTTGTGCATTTGGCACTAGAGAGATTAAAGGAGGTAAAATCCCCGATGTTGATTTAGTGCCGTTTTGAAGGCAACTTGCAGCACAAGGAATGCAGCTGGACAAACTCCTAGTGCCATTTAAATTTAAATCCTTAGCATTGCAGCTTTATGTCCTAGGAGCTGCTCCTTACATTCTAAATCCAACTGCTTCTTAAAACTCTTTTTTCCTCTTTTTCCAGTTACTCCAAAAGAGAAAATGACTGAGTGAAATCAGTACACACCATTCAAAAAGGAAGAATGAGACTGGACAGAGATTTCATTGAAAAGCTCAACTCTGGGTTCCATCTGAACTGTCTTCAATTCAAAGATTAGCTGGCACAAAAAAGCAAATTAAAGCCAGAAAAACTATTCCCTGACTGCTATGTATATCACTTTTTGTGAGATAGCCTCCTACCATCTTAAACTAGAGTTTTGGTATTCACAAGCCAGCTCTTCACTGAACAAGCAGACACAAATAGCATATTCATTTACAAGCTGGAATTTGATCAATAAGTACAAAACCCATGAATGCCTGTCAGGACCAAGGAAGAGAGGCTGTAACCAGCGCATCTGAAAAGCCCAATAAACCCTCTGCAGTCAGCCAGCAGATCAGGCCCTGAAAACAATTAAAAAAAAACCTTAAATCCCTCAAAAAAGCAACTTCACAAGTTGGCTTTGTCTTTATTCTGCTTCATCCGAAGTTATTTCTATAATATCCCAGACCCGCTGCACCCACAGACCGACCCCAGTTAATGGGGCTGGAGGATGAAGCCTCCCACCCTGCAACTCCCATGGCACAAATAAGTTTTATTTCGAGGTCTCCTGGATGTTGTGCAAACATCTGCCCTGCTCAACACGGCAATGAATGGAGGGACGCTTCAAATTACCGACCATTGTCTTGCTTCAAATAAACGCAGGGTAAAGAAGAACATACAGCATGGGCAGGAAAAGATTCCTAAGCATTAAGGCCACTAAATATACACATAGGAGCCCGTAGGAACTGCCTGGCCTGGTCTCCAGCCCAAAGGCACCTTACAGGGATGGCTCTGCAAGGCCAGCAAAGGGCTCCTGCTTTCAGCCCATATGGATCTAACCAGGAGGAAGGTCTGAAGCCCCACAGAGCATCCACCAGGCTCCTGCACAAAGCCTGTGATTTTACCCCAAACTTCATTTTGCCCTAACGCCAGCTTAGGCGAAGCTGTGGAGCAGCAGCTACAAGGCTGGGCTTTACAGCGACACAGAGCGGGGTTGCTGCTTGCCACCAACCCACAGGTGCCAGGCAGCAGCACCAGGCACAGAATGAGCATAATACACATTAAAAAAACAATAATTCTGGGCACATTTGGGGAATTAGGACACATTCAGACATTGCAGCAGACCCCTCGGTGCGGAGCGCTGCAAGGACACGGTGCCAGCCCTGCCCGCGCTCCCGCTCCACGCTCACATCCGAGCAGCGCTTCCCGCTGGGAAGGAGGAACAGCACCTCGGAGCGGCTCTTCCTCCCACAGAGGATGCTTTCTTTCCACGCTAAAACTGCCAGTTAAGTTTTGCCACCTTTGCAGCGCCGTTACAGTGGCAAGTCTCCAAAGAGGGAGAGATTTAGACAACTAAGAATTTAAGTGGCTTTGAGCAAGGAGAGCCTCGTAAAGCCGAAGCTGCAAGGCTAGCGACACGCCGACATGCCAGGCTCTAGGGTCCCAGTCGCTCCTCGTGGTACCAAGCCAAACCACAACATGATAGAGCAGCCAGGCAGACAAAACAGAACGCAGCTAAACTGAGCTTATAAACAGCTAATTTGGGCACCCCGGCACCGCTGTCTGCCACGCCAAGCAGAGGGTTTGTCTGCTAAAGCTGCCAATGCCTCGGCAGGACGAGGAGGGCAGGATGCCCCAGGTGGGCGCCCGGAGGGACCTTCCGACAGGGGCTGCCTCCCGGAGCAGGATCATCGGCCTACTGGGACTCACAGCTCTGGTGGGTGCTTCCTGCCCATACAGGACCCCGTTGCCAAATGCAGTGTTGGGCAGGGAGAAGTGGAGTGGGAAGGGCACCCTTGGGAAGGGCACGCCAGCCCCACGCTCCCTATGTCTTAGCAGAGCTCCCACGTTACCTGTCTGCTGAGAATGGACAAGAAACCAAGCTGACCTCGGTCCCTGTATGTGGAGCACGAGGAAAGAAGCAATGCGATCCGCTCTCCGGAGATGCGGGGCACCCCTCGCCCGCTCCCCCTGCTCCTCCTCCCAGCGCTTCCCTCTCACCTGGGTCTTTTCCCTCTCGCCCTAGCCCATGGGACGGCCGCCCCAGCGGAGCCGAGCGCCACTGTCCTCAGCTTACATAAGGACAGCTGCTGCCACCGCTCCCGGGAGCATCCCTGTGGGCTCCAGCGCTCCGTGGGGATGCAGCAGGAATGCCGGCACCCATGGGGGGCATTGGGACGGCCCCTCGCCCTGCTCACCCCCTGCTATTGAGGTGGCTCCAGCTCCATGGGGAACAGAGGCTGCTCCCCATGCCCTGCACCCCACCGGGTCCTGCCTGGCACAGGGGGGAGCCCCACAGGCACCACTCACACGGGGAGCCCCCAACAAACACAGCCCCCCACGAGTGTCCAGGCACAGTGCACAGACCCCCCCTTGCACACACAACCCCACAGTGCCCTTGCACACACAGAGCCCCCCTGCATACGCACCCCAACCACTCGCACACACGGAGCCCCCCCGGCAGAAGCAGCTGCCTGGAGCACCCCTGCACCCCAAAACCAGCCCCTCGCACACGCGACCCCACAGACACCGGGACGGGGAGGGCAGCACGCACGTGCACGCACACACATATATACGTCCAGATGTATATACATACATACATACGTCCAGACATAGCCCCCCCTGCACCCCCGCCACTCACCGGCGCCTCGGCAGCCCCCGCGGCGCCCTCCGCGCCGCCGCCCTCGAGCTGCCGCTCGCGGTACAGCGACCAGAGCCCCACGTTGGGCAGGAAGACGAGGGCGGCGAGCGCCAGCGCCACGACCTGCAGCAGCCGCTTCTGCTTCCGCCGCATCGGGGCCGCCGCCGCTGCCGCCGCCGCCGCGCGGGCCGGACCGGGTCGGGCCGCTTCGCTTCGCTTCGGGTGGCGCCGCCGAGCGCCGCGCAACTTTCCCCGCGCGCGGCGGTGCCGGGCGGGCGGCAACGCGGC
>JAUBOD010001004.1:2094780-2126038 GCA_032353885.1 Nothura maculosa
CCGCCCCGCGCCCCGCCCGTTGGCGCTCGCGCTCCCGCCGGGCGCCGTTCGCCCCTCGGCCCGCCCCGCCGGGCGGTCCCGCCTCCCCCTCCGCGCCCTCCCCGCGCCGGGGGCGACATGGCGGCCGAGGCGGCGCCCGTTGAGGCCGCGGTTCAGCGGCTCCCGCGCCGCTTTAGAGCGTTTATAACGTTTATGATGAGCGCGAGGGCGGCGGTGCAGCCCCCCCGCGCCAGGGCGCGGGGTCGCCCCGGAGGTGCCGGGCGCTGAAGGAAACGCGGGCCCTGCCCCAGCGCAGGCCCCCGGCCGCTCCTTCCCGTGCCCTAGCGCAACGGCGGCGGAAAGTGTGTGCCAAACGCCACAAAACGCCACAAAACGCCACAAAACGCTTGCAAACGCA
Source organism: Nothura maculosa (assembly GCA_032353885.1). NCBI lineage: Eukaryota > Metazoa > Chordata > Aves > Tinamiformes > Tinamidae > Nothura > Nothura maculosa. Next base: position 2,095,178 of record JAUBOD010001004.1, read on the forward strand.
GGTCTCCTTGTTCCCTCGCCCCTCACGTGTGTGTTTCAACTTAAATAAAGCGCCATAATCCGCTAGATGGCACCTGCCAGCAGAACCCAGCGCCAAGTCACCCGGGCAAGCGCCTGGTTGGGAGAGCGGCCCCGTGCATGAGGCTTGCTGCTCTCTGAAGCGTTGCTCTCTCTGCTTGTTGCTCTCTCTGCTTTCCCGTTAATGATCTGCAGGGCTTTGCTGCCAGCTTACTGCTTTCCTGGGAATGTTAACGCTCCGCACGCTGGCTCCGGAGCCGCTGGCTGGGCGGCCGGTGCCCACAGCAGCAGCCGTGTTGTGGGGTCCCTTGCGCTGCCCCGAGCAGAGCAGCCGCCCTACGTAGAGAAGTGAGAGCCACGAGGTCGGGGAGTTTGTTAAAACTAAGCTGCGAGCTGGCCAGGCGTAGGTTTGAATTCAGGATTTGGAGCCTGCTTGCTAAAAGAAATGTTTGCTCATGAATTGCCTTCAGTGGCGTTGCATGGGTTTTAATAGGGACCTAGGCGTGAGATCGGGATTTTGCATTTGAGAGCATTTCCCTTCTCGAACCATCAGACCACTGGAGCACCTGGTGGAAGGTCAATTCCAGTCCTCCCTTCATGAAGACACTTGAGGTGGAGGCTGTAGGTCTTAAAATCCAATGCTAGACAGTCTCCAAGCCTCTCTTTCGGCTGGAGCATGGAACGATCTCCCTCGCCTCTTTAAAGGGTTTTGGTGGATACAGAGCACCAGCTTTGGCCCGCTGGACGCATTGGGATTGAATCAGTTACATGCAAAGCAAACATGGGTTTATATTGCTGAGAAAGGCGAAGGGATTCTGCAAAGCCCCTGTCTGGCCATGGGAATGGCATCCCTCGGTGAACCACCTTTGCAAAGCAAATATTAGGCTACAGTGACAATAACGCTGTCCCTGCTTGGATGCTCCCTGTGCTCGCCTGGCTCCTCGCGGAGTTTGCAGCTCTGGTGCTGAGAAGCTGTTTTCATTTCGTGGCATTTCTTTATCCTCTGGGGTTTGTTGGCTAAGGTTTAGCTCAAGGCTCATGTCAACAGAATTGATTTGTTGTTTTCTTTCCTCTCTTTTTCTTTCCTGGCGAAAGGTGTTTCAAAGGAGCGCAGGCATTGGGTCACCTGCAGGCTGAGCTCAGCCTCGCTCCCATGGGGAATAGTGGATCCTGCAGGCACCTGGATGCTTGGAGCGGCACTGGTGATGCCATGGAGGAAGGCCAGGATAGCTTGGCAAAGTGCGGATGGGGACAGGATGCTGAGAGGAGTAACAAGCCTTGAGCCTGCAGCAGGGCAGCCAGCCTAGTCCCATCCCTCCGGAGAGCTCGGACACTGGGAATCCTCCATGCTGAATCTGACAAGCAGGATCACTGCCCTCCAGGGGAGCCTGCACGATGATTTTAGCAGAAAAATACAATAAAAATGTTGCTATGCACTCTGATCCGTGCAGGCGAACCAACCGGGAATGGGTCTGCACTGATGCTGGACAAACAGGGCTCTGCGACGCCTCTCCTGCCTGGTGCCAAGCGGAACCGTCTGGCATCGTCGGCAGCCCGTGCAGCCACAGGGAGAGTTTTGCGGAGCGTGACGCTCTTGCAGCCTCCCTAGCCTTAAATTAGCTGGATAAGGTTACTGGTCTCTGGGGACAGGGGGAATTGCTTATGCCTAGGCTCAAGCACAAGCCTGGGGGACGAGGTGGCCACTGCTTGCTGGGAGGGTGAATAGCAGAGCAGACCGCTCAGCGAGGAGGGACCTGAGCCTCGTCAGCCTTTGCACGTGTCGCAAACAGTGCCCCAACACAGCAAGAGATTAACCTTGCATGGGAACATGCTCTGTTCTTCCAGAAATAACCCAAATCTGCTGCCCACCTCTAGGCAGGCAATACCCCAGTCAAGGACATAATCAGTTTGGAAACCAAATTGGAAATCAGTGGGAAAATGCCGCACAAGGCTCTGCTGCGGAGCCGGGAACAGCAACGTGGCACCGAGCGCTCCCTGCGGCCTGTGAGGCCATGGCTGTCAGCAAAGGAGCCGCTTCTCCAGCTGCTCCTCACCCAAGACCGCGTCAGGCTGGGTTAGCTCCGGCGCTGCTCTCTCCAAGCAGCCCTGACAGTTTGTGCACAATTAGCAGCGCCGCTCGGTTTCGGAATGAGGGAAGAGAGGCTCCTTTCCTGACTGCCTGCTCAAGTAACCCTATTAAAAAAATGAAAACCGCTGCTTTTGTTGCAGTCGTTCTGCCTGGAATAGGCAATGAGGCTCGCCTCTTCCCTCTGCTCTGAATCCAGCGATGCTGCAATGAATCGGACCGCTTCCAAGTTTGGCAGAGCCAGCGAGCCAGACTGCAGCAAAGATGCCCCCAAACTCCCTGGCTTCTGCTTCTTTGATCATACCATGAATTTTTAGGCCAGTATTTTCTGTGCTTCCCAAGGGAGTTGCACGCTCACTGTCTAAATAGCGTGACAGCTCCAAACATCTTAGCCTTCAGCCTTACTTTTTTGATTCTTACACTATCTCCCATAGCGGATGCCGGTGCTTGAAATGGACACTGGCTTTCGAGATGTGCTTGCAATGGGCTCACTTGCATGCAACAGGGAGGAACCTAGGCCAGATTCTCTAATACATGTGTGAGAAGCAAGGTAGAACAGAGTATCAAGGGAAGTTTGCAGCTTCTATGTGAAAAAAAATATTGTTTATAACTAGTTTGCACAAGGCCAAAGTGAACCCCAGGCAGAGGTCTGCTGTTCTCACCACTCGCTGGATGTGCTGCAGGGTGAGACACATGCTGCTCGGGCCTGTGATCTTCCTGGGGATGGAGCTGCAGTAGATCAAGAACACTTAGGCGCTGAAGCTCTCCTTTAAGAGATTATTTGCTAAGTGTGATAAACTCTGCTAACACCATTAAAAAATAACCTTCTAGAAAGGGGAAGGAAGGACAAAGATGCTTAACCCAGCACTAAAATATCTAATGCTGCAGATAGCTATGGGGAAAAAAAAAGAAAGGCTGGTTATGAGAAAATGTAAGTGAAGTGCATAAAAACTTAAGCAATACTGATAATGTCATCCTGAGTTACTGCACTCAGACCCACCAAGGGGAGAGGAGCAAGGGCTGTAAAATGGAAATAGGGGAGAATCAAATTCTGAGCAGATGTCAAGAAGCACCTTCCTGGCTGGGGGATCATAAATGGTGGGAATGACCTACCAAGCAAGGTTGCTGGACTGAAAACACCAGGGTTTTCCAAGGCCTGGTGGGATGGTGTCCTGAGAACACGTGTCCGGAGCTAAGCATAGAGCAAGAAGCACTAAACATCTTGTACTGCATCTTGCCCTGGCTTTTGAGATGTCAAGTCATCCTCAAGATCTTATATTCCAAAAAGAAGGGACCGCCAGCTGCAAAAGGAGCTGGGCAAGTTCTCTTCATGAGAACCACCTGCCTCTTTGGGTCTGTGGACTGGAAGCCTCAGATGTTCAACTCAGATGGTCCAAGCCTCCCAATGCGTGTCCTCGTGCGATCTCTTGGGAGCCCAGCCAGGGAGGAGGAGATGCTGGAGCAGCCACCCACAGCAATGACCACGTGGAGGTGGCTGCTGCAGACGTTTCTCCTCACCTCCTCAGCTTCCCTGCGAGTGCTAATGGACCACGTTTCACACACGTTGATTGTATCCGAGAAGAGGAAAAACAAGGCAGACACGGGATAAGACAAGGGCACACACAGGACAAAGATTCAGGGACAAGTCCCACTATTTGGGACATGTTCCTCGTGATCCCCCTATCCCCCTGTGCCCTTGCCAGGCTGGTTTGTGAGCAGGCAAAATGCCCACTGCAGCCCAAGCCTCCCTTGCTCTTTCTTTTGGTACAGATAACAATAAAATAACAGCCCAGATGGACAGGAGTCTCTTGAGACAGTGAAGAACAACCTTAAGTGGTTGCACGAGCGAAGCAATGATTTACCTTGGACTGCAAGGAAAACTCACCATGACAAGCTTTCCGTGCCGGCAATCAGCATGTGCTCCGTGGGCTCTTCCTGCAAAAAAAGGAAGGCTTGGAAGCTGATTGTTTGGAGGGGCTGGGCAAGCCCTGGCCCTGCTGCTGCTTCAGATGAACCCAGATTTGGCTGCTTTGCTGCATTTGGCCCCATCGTGAGACTCAGTGCTCGGAGAGAGGGAAGCATGAAAGCTGTGAAGCCTCTGGAGGTGGAGCTGCCCACAGAGCCACTGCCACCAGAGGGGACAGTCCCTGCCGAGACAGCCCTGGTGGCTGGAAATCACCAGAGCCCTGGTCCCAAAGAGGGGCTGGAAACCACCAAGGAGCCTGGAAAGCTAAATTTGGCTTGCACAGCCCCCTGGTTGCTTAAATAGCTGCCTAGGGGCGTGCGCAGCCTCTTCCACAGCACCCGCTCGCGGCCTTAGGTGGGAGCAGGGTGCGTGTAGGAGGACATGTGTCAGCATTGCCATGCGCGCAAGTGCCTACAGACAGATGCCATTTCCAAACCTGGAATTCAAAAAAAAAAACCCTTCCATGTCATTTCCCAAGATCCAGGCTGGGGCTGCTGCGATGCACTGGGCAGCTTCCGAGCAGAGCGACGTGCGTTCCGGAGCCGGGAGCACATGGAGCTTCTGCAGGAGTGATAACAGCAGTAACTGCAGCAGCACCTTCTGAGGAAAAGTTCTTCCTATGGTGGGAGGAGCGCTGTTCCACCTGGGAACTGTCCCAGAAAGTGTCAAAGGAGTCAGAAAAATTCACCCTTCCTGGGAGACCTGAGCCTGAGCAGTACCAGGGCCAGTGTGGGGCAGCATGGGGGTAAAGGCAGGCACTGATGTTCTTGAATCTGGCTCCAAGGAGGTGGGTTTGGGGTTCCGTGCTAATGAAGGATGGGGAGATGAGACATGTTCGTTGCAAAGTCTCTTCTCCGCTGTGAAGTCGCATTTCCCTCCCCCTTGTGCAGGGATTGTGGGAACACAGACTGCCCCGTGGATTTACACAGGCTGCGTTTCCAGCCACCACCTCTTGCAGCGTGTCCACCTCCCCTTCACTTCCACAAATACACAAAATAAATAAAGACAGGCTGAGAAGGAGCAGTGCGATTGCTAATATCGTTGGGCAGATGTGTCAGAGCCTCCCAACTGTGTAACGGGGTTTATGCACTAAGACTAATGAATCTCTGCCACGAACTCGTGTCTGCGGCCTGGCCGCCTCTGCAAACACCCTCCTCCAGCGCCCTGAAGGCAACCAGCAAATAATCAAAGTAGGACAACACCAGCGAGTGCTGCGGCTGGCTGGGATTCCCAGCAGGAAGAGTGTATCCTGTGGTGGCCTGGCCGGCTCTCCCTGGGCTGGGGTCTTTTTTCTGGGATGGGCTGGATCTGCTCTCTTCCCCGCAGGCCTAATTGGAGCGTCAGAGGCCGGGTGGGAATCGCTGCCCGCTCCTCACAGGCAGCTCCAGCACAACCTCTGCCCACAGATGGGAGCTCTTGGAGCACAGAACCCGATCAGCACCGAGCTGAAAAATGCGTGAAATTAGTCAAGAGGGAGATTGGAGGCAGGGAGGCCTCCCCAGGGGCGAGCACGCGGGCTGCGTGTCTCTGCGCATGCATTATTTCCTGAAAGAAAAATACGGTGACCACAGAGCTGCCTGGAAATGCTTCAACAGAACATTCTTCTTTTCCCTTGGAGACTGCCAATTTGTTAAAGCCGGATCATTTTGCGTGGACAGATTTCAAGGATATTATAAGAAACCTGAGGCTGGCCACAGGCCCCCGTGTGCTCGGTGGCTTCATGCTGGTTCCTCCCGACTCCAGAGCGAGCCCGCATGGATGGATCCCACTTGGATTGTTGTCCAGGGGCCTGGGAGGCGAGCTCTGCTCCATGCTGCCCACCCACCCTGGGCTGGAGGGTTTATTCCACCCTAGGGTATCCTGAGGTGCACAGAGGTGCCCCTGCCCAGGGCCGGAGAGCACGGAGAGCTGCCCTGGCTTGAGGGTGATAATGGGAGGAAAACTTGCAGTTTCATCCTCTGAAAGGACTCCAAGCTGAAGAATATATATATTTTATACATATATATAAATATATAAATCAATGCACTAATTTATGCTCCCTGAATGGTAGCTCTGGCAGCAGTGAGGACACAGAGCCCCAGCAGAGCCCTTGTCACCAGCACGAGATGTAAAGTATTATTTACAGGTGTAAATAATTCCCCCGTGTTCAACCCAAACAGCCCTGCAAACAACACTGAGGTACAGGAGAGGAGCCAGGGTTTGACGTGCAGGGAAATGCAGAGAGGCTCCAATTCACCCCTTGCACCCTCTAAAACAGACACGAAAGCAGCTGAACCTCCCCGTGAGCGCCCAGGCACAGACCTTAGCTCAGGCTGGGGTCTCCCTCATCCGCTCGCGCTGCTTTGTGCCTCTGCACATCCCTGGTTGTCCGCAGGAGGAGAAGAGAAATGTTACAGTGGGGAAGAGGAAAGATAGACTGCAAAAAGCTGTGAGCTGCCAGTGTGGTTTGAGTTGCTTTATTCTGAATCAATATTGAACTGGAGAGGAATTGTAAATCTAACCGATACAGCTGAAGCAATGCCAGAGCATCTGTTTCCAGATATCCCTTTTTAAAAAAAAAAAATAGCTAGAGCAGCTGTTTTTATAAGAATCCACAGTAAAAGAATTATTAAAACAAAGAGGGAAAAGAAATAACAATAAACAGGAGATATATAGCAGATGAGGTGTAGTAGAGACATGCGGCTGAGAAGTAAATGGAAGAGAGAGGGAAGGAGCTGGCAAGCAGCAGTTTATAACTTGCATCAGGTGCTACAAAATGTGGAAGGTATTTGTTTTACATGACAGTGATCCCAAGCTCCAGGCTTTTGCTTGGTGATTTACGATATCTGGCAGCTGTTGCAGAGGGTGAACGTAACGCAACAGAGAGATAAAAGTGGAAATCACCCTCAGCACTTGCAGGTTGTTCCCTAATGGGAGGAATTTATTGGTAGGAAGCAGATGGGGGTGGAGAAATGTGGTACTTGGTAGGTTCCTGGCTTTGCTGCTCCCCTATCTAGGATCAAAATTCATGTTTTTTGAAATTCAGGGCTCTTTGAAGACATTCAGGTTACCCTTAAGGCTGTAGGCACAAGGCTGAGAGCATTAATGTGGCTTAAAGTCTTACTGCCCTTCAGCTGGGATGAGGTAAGTGACACGGACCTGGCCAGGGATGAAATAATACACGTCAGATTAAAGCACCATGAGATCATGAAGCCGCTTATGGGGCCTTTCGCGGCCAGCCCGGGTCATGGGAATGGCGCTATCCCGCTCGGCCCGGCCAGCTCCGTCCTTGCTGGCCGCAGCACCCACGCGTTGCATCCAGCCTTGGCGCTTCCCAACCAGCCTCATTCCACTGTGGAGCACCTAGGGAAATGCCCATTAGTCCATTTTCACTTATTCAATGACAGCTAAGTTGTAATTCCTGTGGACCAAAGCAGACCTCCCCACCGCACTCAAAAATTGCCATTCGTCTTGCAGGGTTGGAGGAGGGTTCCTGAGCAGGGCTAGTGCTGAGAGGGGGCTTGGCTTTATTCCTGCTTTAAAAGCATCGCCTTTCAAAACAGAGTATCTCTGTGAAGAAAGCCACAGCTGTTCTAGTAAATACAGTCTTGCATGGAGCAGTCCCCTGGAGATCTACATTTTGGGAATGGGTTTTGGGTTGGAGCTCATCATCTCTGGCAGCATCACTAGATGAGATTCATAGCATGGCAGTCCAATTGCCTCTCCTTGCCTGCAGCTTGGTTTTTCCATCACTTTTTCTTGCTGCCAGTTCTTTAATTCCAGCACATCGAGGCACTAGTGCTCAGAGCCGCGCTGGGGCTCGCACTCCATGAGAATTTCAATCTCAGCATCTAGCTCAGGTGGATATTTAGGCTTCTGAAGGGCTTACATTAGGAAAGGGCTGGAGGATAACTTGATGCAGACAGGATTTGTAGAAATTTGAAGGTCTAAACCTTTACATAACGTATTTCGGCAGAAACTATTCCAAGATATACAGAATTTAATACAAAAATAGTGTCCCTCCCATATTTTGATTTTTCTTTACACATCACGCTTTCATGGTTTCCAAGTCCCTGAAGGACAGCTCAGAAACCTTTCTGATGAGGTCACAACAAAGCCAGAAGAGCAAAACACTGTCCCTGCCATCAAGCCTGACGTTTCCTACCGGGAATGAACCCCGCCTTCCCAAACAGCATCCACTGGTAGCCGTGGGAGTGACGTGCAGCTCGGCACCCACTGCCAGCAACATGAAGCTGCCCGTGCAAACAGCTGAGGATTTTGCCTTGCGCTGCCCTGGGCTTATTGATTCACTTTGCAACAACGCACCATAAATAGATTCATTCTTACAGTTATGACTGAGGTGCTGAGAGCTTGGGAAGCGAAGAGGAGGCTAGGAGAAAGGCGAATAGAAGTGAGCCCTAAAATAAAACACCTATGGAATGAATATTTCCCCTTGGCAATGAGAAAGCAGTGTGCAGGTTTCTCTCCCTGTGCACTGTGCTTGATGCAGCCGTGCAAGGTGTTGGGAGCATCATCTGTGTGAGAGCAGGGGAAGCCTCAGCCGCCCCTGTGCCCTGGGGCAGCTTAAGTCAACTTATGCTTGACTTAAAATGTATCTGAAAACCCGCCTTTAATCTCTTTTTTTTCTTTTTTTCTCAGCCCTTTCAATTAATCGAGCAGAATCAGAATGCTTTTCTTTCCCCACTTTCCCTTGTCTCGTGTCTTTAACTGTTAAATCATCCAGGCAGGGATCAACTCATCTTAAGCATCCCAGGAGCACCAAGCGCAAAGGCCCTTGAGTCCTGGGATACTGTCCAGAGAGAAATCATCCACAAAAATATGTGCTCAGCGCTCGGAAACTTGCTGAGCAGGGAAGAAGCAATCTCCACCCAGCCCACAGCTTGAAGCAGATTATTCATACAGTCCTGCTGAAGAGTTAATATACTTGGTCGGGACAGACTAGAAATGATGTCTACTTAATGCAATGGAAAATAAATAGTATCTGCTTTCGAAGGATGCATTGACCTAGCTGTCGTGTCTGGTGCTGGGAGACAAGTGCCTGCAAGCTGCAGTTAAATGTAGCGTGGAAATGTATTGGGTTGTATTTAGGCCCATATACAATACTTAACTGGCTATTGCACTGATTAAATGTTTAATTGGCTGTCTGTGAGACCAAGTGCACCATTAGTCTATAGGGAATTAAATTGTTCCTTGTTTCTGCTCTTAAATAAAATGTGTAATTCGTTGTCACTTAAGCATAATGTTAAGTGCCCATTAAGGTGGCGTTTCCAAGGGAAATAAATACAGAACTTAGCTGCTGGAGTGCAGTCAGGTGAGGCCACGTGTGCGGAGGTGGGAGCAGGGCCCTGGCTGGCATCCGCATGTCGGCTCCCAGCGGGATCCCACATGGATGCAGGAGGGCCGAGCTGCCGAGCTCGGAATCTCCTCGGGATCTTCTGCTCTGCTCTGCAGCAATTCTGGCTGCTGGGGCAGCTGGAAGGGAGGGAAATCTACTGTGCTGGACAAAATACTGGGTGAGAGGAGACGGGAGCAGGACACCAAATAGGCAGAAATACAGACAGCCCAACAGGACCCTCTTAAAATACAACTTGCGGCTGCAGCTGGGTGCGAGGAGTGTGCTCTGCTGGCAGTGATCGTGGATGTTTCTTTTCCTGATTCTGTTTGAGCTGGGAATTTAAATTCAATGGGGGGAAGAGGAGGAGAAAGGAAGGGAGGAAGGCTGATGAAAGCAACTCTTCCTTCCCTTCCTCGAGGTGCCCTGAGGGACAGCAAAGCAAAGAGAAAGCAGCAGAGCCCTCGCACCTTGCGGGCTGCACTGGGTACCTGCAAGAGAAAAAGTGGGAAAGTTCTGTGAATTTTATTCCTTACATTATAATTTAATGGAAACCTTGGACCTCGTGATGCAAAGAGCGGTGTTTTTTTATTGGTAAAGCTCTGCTCTTAGGCAGCAGCAGCATCCTGTTCACATTCCTGGAGGACTGCGGGTCATGGCCGGACACGCAGGCATCGTCCCCCTGCCAAGGGCTGCTGAGGCCATTTGATTCATCCCAGCAGTGAAGCTGAGACACCTGTTGAATCACTGGATTGAACTGAAATGAATTGGATTGAATAACCTTTGAATTGCTCCTTCACTGGGACACACAACAAGGGGAGCCCCCACGGCGCTGTGCAGGAGAGGCACCGCCAAAACTGCCTCCCCCTGGGGCTTCTCCCCTGGACCATCCCGTGCCCCATTCCCGATGGGAAGCACCGAAGTGGCACCCCCAGCTGCAGACACTGGCGTTATCCAAGTCAGGCCAACACTGCATCCCCTCGGATCCTTGGGAACGGCCCAAACGCTTCCCTGTCCAGGGAGGCTCCTGTGCGGGGAACACGCGGTCCCAGTTGCCTCCTCTCCCGGCTCCGGGCTCTCCGGGGCGGCGGAGGCGGCAGCTCTGCCTTACTCAGGTTGCCAGGCTTGATTTCTTTCTCTTTCTTGTTTTTTTTTTTCCCTAGTGAGCTTTCACACCTCCCCTCACTCTCTATTTTGGATGAACTGAGTCAAGGCGGGATCAGGCGCTCGGGGGGCGGCCGGGCGCTGCCGGGGGAGCAGACACGTTACAGACACCGACCCGAGCTCCTCCATCGGCAGCACCCATGGGAGCGGATCCCAGCCCGGCCCTGAGCCGGAGCAGGGACAAGGGACAATGTGGGATCCATCCAGCCCCTCTCGGTTGTCCCCATGTGTCCTCATACAGTGTCACTGGGCTCGGCCGGTCCTGGGAATGCAGGCAGTGAGGAGGGTGCTGCGATGCGGGATTTTATCTTTTCTTTGGAAAATTAATTGCACTTTAATTACAGTGAAACCTAGAGACATGGCAAAGGATTAAGTGGATTATCTTCAAAGTAATTCGTTATCAAATATTTATCCATCTGGGAAGGCAGATAGAGCCGGAGGGATCCTGTGCTCCCAGCACCGCGGACCAAGGACGTCCCACGTCCTTCGCGCCTCCCCCTGTCCTGGTCCCGTGGCTAAAACCATGGAGTGATGGGTCCAATCAGCCCCATTGGGCTGGGCTGGCTGGAGGCAGAAAACCCTGGGGTTTTGCCCCAATCCTGCCATGGCCCCGGGAAGCAGCAGGGCAGCAGGATCTGGACTGGATGGGGCAGCAGGATCAGGGCTGGCTGGGGCAGCAGGATCCAGGCTGGCTGGGGCACCATCCCGCTTCCCCCTGCGCTGCTGCTTCCAAGCAGGGACCCGGCTGCTTCCACAGGCCGCGGTGGCCGCGCTGGCTGGGGAGGCAGCTCTGCCGAGGGCAGCGAGCGCCAGGAGATGCCGCGAAATCCGATCCAGCCTGAGCTCTTTATCCACGCGGCAGACTGTGGGTTTAGTGCTTGGATGCTTCATTAACTAATAATAATGAGTCATTGTGTTTGCCTCGTGGGCATTGTAAATGATACAGTGTCAGGAGACGCAGCGAGGAGGAGGAATCGCAATGAGGCTGAGAGGGGCTGTGCTCGGAGCGCGGGGCGGACACGGCAGCACTGCCTTCGTGCCCTGATTGCAGCCAAGAGCAGGGACACAAGGGGCACCAGTGGCCCCAGGGCCCCCCACAGCATCGGGGCTGCCGGGACCCCATGATCCCTGCGGGAGATGGGAGCAGCACACGGGAATAACGCTGGCCACCCACCCCTGAGTTTCCTTTTCCTGAAAGCCCCTCTGGAAGCTGGGAGGCACAAACTGGTGTGTCCTGGCAGCTGGGCAGGAGCATCGGGCTCTACGGACCGAGCGCGATCCACCCAACCTGGCGCAGCCTCCACGAGCGCTGGCATTCATTAGATTTCCATCCTTTAATTCTTCATTGATTAAATCTCACGTCAGCGCTGGCTGTGCCTTGCCTGGCATTCACAGGGGGCCGAGCAGCTGCTCTGTGCGAGGCCGTTGCCGGCCCTGGCCCCTCTGCCGGGCATTTAAGCACCAGTTTAGTGCAACTGGATGCCGTTTAGTGCAACCTCATCACTAATGAACCCCAGTGCCCATCAGCAGCCCGGATTGAGACAGAGGCGCCTGCTCGTCCCCCGGGGGCAACCAGAAATACCCACCACGTGCACCCACCTCCCAAGCATCATCATCAACAACTTGCCATCTCCATCAAGTGCTTGTCTATAATAAGGCTAGCACAGAACTTAAAACTCCTTCCTTGTTGCTCTATCAGCCCTCGTGGGGTTGAAGCGGGCGCTGCGCATCCCTCCTTCCCCACATGCACCTTCCCCCTCACGGCGACTGCTTTTGGATCAGCGCTGAATTCCGAGGGTTTTACCCATTCCCTTTCTCCACAGCAGCTCGGCTTCTGTCCCCTCTAAAAACACACACTAGGGGACAGAAACAAGGCCCTAAAATGAACCAAAACCGCACCGGGAGAATTTGCCTTCCCCCACTTAGCTGGCAGAAGGTGACACGGAGCCCGTCACCCCCTCGCCTTGCATCTCCAAGGCTTTTCATGCAAATTCAGGCAAACAATTTCTCGGTTCCCTTTTAGCGCTCCGGGAGGGCCGATTTCATTTCAGGAGCAGTGGGGAACAATAATCATCCTGAAGTGTCTTCCATCCTGAGCGGCGCCGATAAGAGCCGCGCAGTGGACTAACAGCTCTAATTTGACATTTTCGGCTGATAGCTCCACAGATGACAAAAATCAGGCAGTATAAAAGGATGGTAAACTCCACAGTGGCACCGCTGCCTGCCCGGAGCCCCAGCGCAGGATAGAATGGAGCCCTCTGCTCCATGTGGTGAGGGGGCATTTTTGACATGGATAAGGGTGGGTTCGGCCAGGCTGGGATGCTGCTCCTTTGTGAGAGGAAAAGACACATGTCTTCTATTTCCTGTGTTCTGAGAGATGTTTCCGATGTTTAGAGATCTTGCAGGGAGGGTTTTCCCTGCAGCAGCTCCAGCCGAGCGTTGCCGTCGGCTCTGCTGGATCCCGCCTGCAGCGGAACCTACCAGGGAAGCTGGAAGCAAGAAATGGTCCCTCAAGGCACATGAGATACTCTGGGCTCACTTTAAGGCTTAGCAAAGGATGCATGTCCCTCCAGACTCCTTTTTTTGCCCATTTTCCTCCCTTTGCTAGCAGATATGATGGAGTGACCAAGGCAGGTGGGAATCCACCTGGGGCTTTCTTTAGGATTTTAATATTCATTGGGCATAAAACCCAGAGAAAGAAAAAATCCACCCAGTTCTGAGGCTTGGGGGAAGGAAAGTAATGGTGAGAGCAGTTGGGCAGGAAGGGGTGGGAGAGGACAGGGATTTTGCTGCTGCCATGTGGCTGCTGCCCATCCCATGCTGAAAAATGGGAAACTGAAACCCCATCCCATGCTCACGCTTGCGGTTCTTGAGCTTAGTTGATTGAAACCCCTCAAAATGAGACATTTTTCATGGCAAAGGGGTTTTGGGGGAGAGGGAAAACGCAGCTCCAGAAGGAGCGTGAAGGAATTCCTCACCTTGATACACGACTGCTCAAGCGGGTCCCGTTAACAGCGCTTGGTCCCTGCGGGCAGCGCTGGGACCACACTAGTTTCCCCACTCCTCCTGTCACTCCTCCCCGAGTAACACTTGAAATTGCCTCAAATCACACACTTGAAATTGCCTCAAAGGAAAACTTTTAATTTTTAGGATCATGGCATCTCCAATTGGCAAATGGAGGAAATTCCTTGGCTTTAAATTCACTGTGTTTCCTGGTCCGAGCCTCTTTCCTGGCGCCCGTCACTGATGCAGCTCGTGGGCTCCCGAGCGCTGGTCCTGCCCTGGGCTGCACGAGAGCTGGAGACCCAGGACAGCTTGAGGACATAATGAAGAAATCAGACCCATTTGCTTGCAGGAAAGCAACCCCGGCTCTCCCACCTCATATCCCAACATGAGAGCAGTTCTGGGGAGTGGGACTTGGCTGCTGCAGCATTAACACCTTCTTTATATGCCTTATGTTTCACCAGAGAACCTCAAACCACACTGAAAAGAAGCCAGATGACTGTTTTTATTTTACGTAATTTTGTGTGTCCTTCCTGCTTTGGGAAAACCATAGCAGTTCAATCCGTTAGAAATTCCTCCTTTTTTGGAGTTCTGCACCCCTTCGGGGCCACCAAAGACCAGCCCGGGTAGGGAGAGACGAGATGATCTCGCTAAGAAAAGCAGCAGTGGAAAACCCAGGGTTGCCCACACATCCCAGTGCCTCCTTATGCTACTGAGCAAGAAACAAAACAGGAGAAAAAAATCACAAAAAAATCACCTACCAGAAAACTTGCTCATTATAAAACCCAGGATGCAAATATAATGCTAAAATTGCATGAAAATCCAGAAGTGCCGGCTCTGGCCAAGCAGAAAGGGACGGTCAGAGCGGCGCCGGGTTGGCAGGAAGCAGCCAGCGAGGTTTCCCTGCAGGATGTGACCTGCCAAACCCGCTCCTCTGTGTTTTGGGCTAATTAAAATTCCTTGGAGCGAGGGATGAGCGCGTGCGTTATGAAACGGCCCCTTCCCTGCTAATATTTTAATTGCCGCTTGCCGCTCCGGCTCGGGAGCGGGAAGAGAAAGATGAGGAGTCGCTGTGAGTCACGGGGAGAAGCAGATGGAGCGAGGGGGGCCCGGGCACATCCGCTCCCCGTGGAGACGCTGCCGGTTCGAACCACAGGGCTCGCACGAGCATCTCCTCTATAAATAAATCAGGAAAGGCAGCGCTGCCGCCAGGCTGCTCTTTGTGTGCGGAGCAGCCCTGTGTTGGAGCAGCCCTGAGCTTCCCCTCCTAGGGCTGGATATCCCGGGAAAGGGGATGGAGCAGCCCCTCGGTGCAGCATCGCAGCCCCCATGGGGCTGCCTGGTGCTCCCCCAGCTATGGGAGATGCTGTCCTTGAGCCTGGGCTAATTCCTTCATGTTATGGACTCTGGAGCCACGCAGCCAGAAAGGAGCTTTGCAGCTGCCTCTAAGTTACTTAGAAATATGGACCTTAGTGCAAGACAAAATACTTGGTGGGGGCAAAGCCAGCACCGCTGCGCGTTTCTGCAGAGGATACAAGGGAGGATCCTGCGGGAACAGATGGGGCTCTGCCCGGGATCCGGGATCCTGCACCCCGGCCCAGGCTGCAAGAGCAAAGCGGGGCTGGAGAAGGAAGCGACGTGCAATGGAGACTTTCCAAAGAGGAAAAAATCCCAAGAGCAACTTCCCTGCAAGGCCACGAGCGATTCCCGCCGCGAGGCTGCGGAGCAGCTGCGCTCTGCATCCTCTGCCTCTGCTCCACTTGCAAATTTAATTGCACACTCAAGAGAACACAGATAAGAAACCCTCAACTTGCTTTTCCCTTCTTCCATATGTGCTCGCAGGCTCCCTGTGATGTTTTTCCCTGTGCGTTTGCTCTTTTTTCCCCAACAGCTCCTGTTTTAGGGAGGCAGGATGATGGGAACCGCTCCGGCTGCGCGGGGCCGGCAGCGCCTGCGCCCCCCAGCACCGGATCCAATCCCGGGATGCCACCGTGGGGCACGGACTGGGTGAACGGAGGCACCTCGCTCTGCCCTGGAGCTGCTTCCAGCTTCCTCGGGGCCTGGATCACACGAGAGTAGAAGTCTGGGCATGAGGATCCATTGCAGAGCTGGACCAGGGAAAATCACTCTAGGAAAAACTGTTGAGAAAGCCTCACGATGTTTGTATTGAACACAAGCTGTGGGGTCAGGTGTGCAAGGAGCAACAGCCTAAACCACATTTCATCCCCTGCTTTCCAGGCTGGAAGAGAACCTGTCCCGTGCACTGCTTCCAGCACAGGGATAACTGTGTCCCAGACCGGCGCGGCACGGGGCTAGGCTGTATCCTGGCACAGTATTTCATGCCCGTGGTGTCAGTTGATAAACGTTTGATTTTGTGATAAACTTTTGGTTTTCACTTCTGGGAACAGCAGCACAGTAAGGAATTATATTCACAAGAATAACTGTAATAGCCATAAAACTGCAAATAGAAGAAAACTGTAAATCAGTCATCCCCTCATAATGTGCTTACCGTGTCTGAGTCAGGCTCCCTGGGCAGATTATCAGATGTCTTTGGCTTTTCCATCCCAGACTTTGATCAAGCCGGGCGCCCCACGTGGGAAGGCAGTGCACATGGGCTGTATATTCCTGGGATGCAGCTGCTTATTCCACCTGCCCTTATCCCACCGCCTGCAGCTCCCAGCACCAGCCTGGTCCCAAAAGCGCCTCCCTGGTGTCACTTCATCCCCATTATATGAAAACCCCGAGGGCCTCCGTGCTGCACCGTGACCCACACGGTGTCCTCGGTGCTGCAGCAGCACTGGGGTGAGCCCGGCTCCCAGGTCGGGAGCAGGAATGGGATGGTGACGCTTTATTCCAGCCCTGAGATGGAGAAGGTGCTTTCGGATACTGACCTGCTGCACAAAGTGCTGCCCGGTGTCTGTCCTGCAGCATTTGCTATTTTTTTTTTCCTAGGCCTGTAGAAGGAGGGAAGTTTTAAGATTTTTCTTGCCCTAACAGTGCAGAGAAGCAATGGGGTAAACCTTGGTAAAAAACACCCCCTTCTTTTCTTACATTTATCAAAGGATTGTAGCTACGAAAGGCCTTTGCACTTCTCTCATCTTGCCAGAGCAGCCTGTGATGTTATTTGGCTTTTGGAAGCAGAGGCTGCAGCTCTCCATTGCAGCGAGGCAGGGAAAAGGGGCAAACCCACAGAACGGATGATTTATGAGATGCTTCTCTTAGCAATTTCCATCTGTGATCTGGAATTACCACGTAATGTAGGAATGTGGAGTGGTTGCTCCAAGTGCTCTCGGGGATCGGGTATCCGCCACCGCTGCGGTGCGAGCTCAGCCCCTGCTTGTGCCTCTCCCTGGCCCTCGTCTCACCAGCCGGGATCACGGTTTGAGCCGGAGAGGATCAGTTCAACCGCGCTTTCCCAGAGACTGCTGGGAGGAATCTGGCTTTTCCAGGGCTCCCGTTTGGCCTGATCTGAGGAAAACCAGGGAGGTTTCTTCTCAGAGGCTGAGGGGAAGAGCTGCGCTCTGAAGAAGAGGAAAAATAATGTTGCCTAAATTGGATTTTAAAGACTAGTCTGGAGTTCCACAGTAGTTGCAATGCAAACATGAATCTGCTCTTTGCAGCCAATTAGCAGGGCTGCAAAAGCAGCAGGAGTGTCTCATGTTTTGACAGCGTTAAAAAGGCACCAAAACTAAACAGTGCAGATCGAGCCCAGGGAAGCTGCCCCTCCGGCACGGCCGCCTGCGCCAGGGGCATCCGCCGGTGTGACTGGCCCCAGGAATGTGACAGGACCCACCAGGACCCCAATGTTCCCTTGCCCAGCCGGGATCATGCTGGTGGAGGAGACATCCCTAGCCTGGCACACTCCGGCCAGCACGGATCCGTGTGGGATTCTGCAGGGGGAGGCAGCTGCAACTCCTCTCTATTTCCTTGGAGTGGAGGTTTTCCAGCTCACAGGCACTGGGGCATGAAAGCACCTGTCCCTTATAGGTCTTTTCCCTGGATTATTTCCCCATCCTTTCCTTACTCTCTCCCCAAAGCTCCTCCTGTCACCACCTAGGAACAAATCCTGGCGCAGGCCCAATCTTTACAGAACACCACAGGCCTCATCCATGCGGTGGGAACTGCCCAGCTAGCCAAGCTGCACCAGGAGTAATTGCTCAGAAGTGCGTCCCCCAGGTAATTAATTCACTGTAATCACTAAATCCCGCGGTCAAAGCCGCATCTGTTAATCCATGAAGAAAGAGGGACAACCCAAATCCTCCAGCTTTGGCTCCCGGGGCGCCACGGGCTGCAGTGGCCGCCACGCTGCTCCGAGCTCAAAGCAAGAGCTGCCTCTAGCGGCAACGGAGCCGGCAGGGCTGCCGCCAGGGACCCGCTTCCCCATCTGGGATCCACTTTCCCATCCGGGACCCGCTTCCCCATCTGGGACCCGCTTCCCCATCCAGCCCCGGCACCAGCTGCCGGGCTCGGAGGGGCCCGACCCACAAGGGACCATCTGGGGCTGCTGCCAGTTCCAGCCAGGCTGCTGCTGCAGTGAGACACAGAAGAGCAGGGCCCATCGGCATCCCTTCCCCTCAGGATCCCTTCCCCTTGGCATTGCTTTCCCACAGCATCCCTTCCTGCCAGCATCCCTTCCGTTCGGAATTCTTTCCCCTCGGCATCCCTTCCTGCCAGTATCCCTTCCTATCGGCATCCCTTCCCCCTCAGCATCCCTTCCCTTCAGCCTCCTTTTCCCTTGGCATTCCTTCCTGCCAGCATCCTTTCCCTTCAGCATCCCTACCCCTTGGCATCCCTTTTCCTCAGCATCCCTTCCTGCCAGCATCCCTTCCCTTCAGCCTCCTTTCCCCTCGGCATCCCTTGCCCTTGCCATCCCTTTTCCTCAGCATCCCTTCCTGCCAGCATCCCTTCCCTTCGGCCTCCTTTCCCCTCAGCATCCCTTTCCCTCAGCATCCCATCCCACCACCTGCAGGCCCCTTCTCCATCCCTGTTCAGCTGCTGCCACTCATTCCATTGCCCTTTCCACCAGCTTTCAGCCCAAACCCCAGCTCTGCTCTGCCTGTGTCGCTGCCGTTCGGATTGAGCCCAGCCCAGGGTTTCAGCGGAGCAAAGGGCCCATCCCCAGCAGCCTTGGGGACGAGGGCAGCAGGAAGGGCAGGGACACGCACGGAGCACCGGGCTCTGCACCCCGTGCACAGGGCCCTGCTCGAAGCACAGCGGGAACCGCTGCTCCTTACGAGCACTAATGGTATTTGCAGCTCCGCATTTAAGGATGATGATAAAGGTAGTTAAACTGTCAGGAACAAAGACAGACGAGGCGCTTGCTGGAGCCAGCAAGGGATTCCCTGCTTTCAGGTGACAGCTGTGATTTATTTTTCATTTGCACCTATGGGCCCAGCAGGGAGCAGGGCTTAGCGCTTTGCAAAAGCACCGTATGCAGGAGTACAAAGGACGCTGAATTACCTGCACTTGAGCTTAGAGACCACTCTGTGTCCTTTTTTCAGACCTCACCATGTAATACCATGAGGGTTTTGTTTCCCAGAGAACGCTTTCATGAGCAGAATCCACTGATTTGCCAGATGAGGAACTAATAGTGTTACTTCTGCAGCCAGATGTGTCCCAACAGCTGCCTCCATTTCCCTTCCCTCTCATCCCAAGTAAAATTTATGATCCTGGCTCTGCAGTCTCTGTGACCTATCCAAGCTGGGAAGCACATGGCTCTTTCAGAGAAGAGAATGTTGGAGAAAGAGAATATCCCCATCTTACCTTTGTATGTTGTCACACAGACAGCAGGGACACTGCTGTCCCCACCGGGGTTACTTTTCTTGGCAAAATAGCCCCTCTCCACAGGCCTGGTCTCGCTGATCCTGCTTCCACGCAACCTGTGTTTCAAGGGTCATGTTTCCTTTATTTCATTGGGTTAAAAAAAATGAAGAAAATAGTTTTACTAAGAAGTGTTTTAGCAGTTAATTAGCGTTAACATTGAAGGGGCCACTGCCCAGGAGCTAAAAATCATCATGTTTGAATGGTGAATAAAGTCAGCCAACCAATAAATCTGAACTGCAAAAACAGTCCCTTTAGCTCGGAGGAGTTCTCTTTCCTCAAAATACCGATAAATGGCTTTTTCTGAGCGCCCACAAGGTCATCAAATTAATAAAGCATTTCAAGTAATGTATGGAACTGAACTGACACCCTGCTGCAAGAGATTTGTTGTTAAAACAACTCTTAAGTAATGGGGTGTGAGGCATATAGGTTTCCTAAAATAAACCCATCTTCTAATCTAGGACAGTTGTCCAAACTCCTTCATGTCTTCTTGCCCACTGTCCTCCTACCTCCTCATTAGTTAAAGAAAATTGTGGCTGAAGAACATGATCCTCCGCTTTCCGCTTAGATACTGGTCTGCAGACCTATATTTCACTTGAAACTATTTAATATGAAGAATATATTAATATGGTAGCATGCAGAGGTACTGAATAAGACACAAATCCACCAAACTCAGTAGCCTCTACACTGTTCTATCCATGGGGTTCCTTTCTTCGTGAATTCCTAGTCAAGGCTTCATTCACCTTTGATTTCCTTGGAGCACAGGCCAGTGGAGAGCGTCTCCAGCCCATTTACCCACCGCAGAGCTCTGGCCCTCCGCATTACCGACCTCAGTGCGGCTGCTTCGGCGCACGTCTCTGTTGTGGATGGCTCTCCAAAGGGATGCGTTCCGCATTCCCCAAGCTCCCAGGCTGGAATATCAGCCTGGCAGCTCCCATGCAGCGACGGTGCCAGTTTCTCCGCAGACTCATGGACAGGCAGCCAAAGGGCTGGATGCAGCGTCCAGGATGGAGGGCCGTGTGTGTGATCCGTGTGCTCGTGTCCATGTCCCTGCACGTGCATTAGCACTCAAGTGCACGGTTTGCATTTGGGGCACCAGAGAGTTCTCCCATTAAAAAAAAATAGAAATACATTCTGAGCATCTTGGGATAATGCTATTCTAATCCTTTCATTCTTTCCAAAGAAAAATGATTCCATATTCTGGGCACTGTGCAAACAATTAATTAGCCTGATGAAAATGAAAGGTCTAATTACTCAGTATTATGATCATCGGCAGCCAGGCATGACCAAGAAATAAGCACTGTCCTATCAGTGATAAAGCTCTACTTTCTGGCTTTCCAGGCTTTTTGACTTACAAATATCCAGCCAAAAACATTTTTTCGGGGAATGATGATGTAATTCTCCCCTCCATATGCTAAGAAACTGGCAGTATTTTAAGACATCTGAATGAGCTGTCATATAACAAAAAAAAAGATACCCAGCTGGTGTGAAGTGACCTGGCTGAACAAAGTGAACAGAGCTGTGACTCGTGCGAGTGGAAGGGTGTGGGGTTTCTGCACTGTGTGTCTGCTGCTGCAGACCTGACTCTCAAGCCGAGTGCTGCAACACTGAAGTTAGGTGTGTTCTTCACACAAGTTAAGTTGCCATCACCCTCAACAGAGCTCTCTCTTTGAAGATCTGCTCTTATCCAAATACAGAAATGCTTTGGATTTACATGGAGGAATTTGCTTGCTGTGGTTAGGGCCACGAAGGGTCAGACTGACAACACAAGGAAGGGAAGGAGCATCATTCCCGTAGAGGGGATGGAAAGCAGATGCTGACCCAGCCCGAGCAGCACGGCCCGTCCTCCTCCTTTCAGCTGTGATTCTCACAGGAAACCCACCTACAGGGGAAGATTCAGCCTGAATTCTCCTATTTTTCTTTCACAGAGACTGGCAACTGATAACTATTGCTTAAAAACAGTGCAGAGAAGCCCATGCAGAAACAATCCGTACTGTCCAGCTGCAGGAATCACATGGGAAATATAGCCTAGGGGTAAACCAGTGCTGAGGAAGGCTCCTGGCAGAATATAGGACTTGGAATTGGCAGCAAAGTGCCCAGGAAGCCAAGGGTGTGACCTGAGCGAGCGGGACCTTCCCCTCTCTCCTACACTGTGTGCAGAGCATTGCACAGCACTCCAGGGGTTTTATTCCCTCCCCGTGTAATTTAGCAAAGTGCTGGGCAGCAGGAGCAAGGGCAGAGCTTGGCCTGTGTTCCCTCCAGCCCCAGGGATGCAGGGAGAGCAGCCCCCAGGCAGCAACTCACTGGCAGAACAGCAACAAGGACTCACTCCCTGGAAGGTCCCATACTCCAGACTTGCACTGTGCTAACCAGGTGCTGCCTTTCCAAAGATATGTGGCAAATATCCTGGATTTGGAGGGGAATAAAAAATAGAGCAGATTAAAATATGGAGTAGTATGATCCTGTAAGAAAAAAAAAGAAAAAAAAAAGAGGTAAAAACAGAAAATAGAGATTGGGAGCTGAGGGCTGCTGTGCCGCATAACCTATGTCTTATTGCACCAGCGAAATGGGGAATGCATGAGCTTGACTGAAACCATTTTGGGCTTTTAACCAATGTTTTTTACGCTGGTAAGAATCGTTACAGATGCTGCTGAGGACTTGGAGACATTAAAATGACAAACCCCACGATGTCACAGCGGGAGAGCTGTTTCAGGCAGCTCAGTGTCCCAGCAGCTTTTATTACAGTGACTAAGAACACTCTGCTTATTTGAATACAGCTGCTATTTAACCTTGGACAGGCTGCTACTCATCAACCCTGGTTGACAAAAAAGACCACCCCCAAAATACACCCTAAAAACCCAAGGAGTTTGTTTTTAATTTATTATGCAAATCTAGCAACTCATTTTACGAAAGTATGAAATCCTATGTGGTTACATTAAACAGTTACAATACATCCATATAATACAAACGACAACTACAAAGTTAATTTTAGATACTCTCTTGAATAACAAGTAGACTTTGCATTATTTTAAAAAATGTTAAAAAGAAAAGATAAAACAGCCTTGTGATTGTCAAAGACTTCAGTTTAAACCAAGGAAACCTCTGTGCAACTTTCTTGTCCTACAAAACGTTAGGGAGAAACAATGACACTTGCATAATTGTTCCGTGTTAATTTTCAATTAGTTGCATCAAACAAACGTAAGCGCACACATCTATTCAATACAAGAACAGTTCACAAAAATTGTTTAGAAATCAGTGTCAGGTTTCATTCTCTGGAAACTACATTTACTATATAACATCATCATCATCTTTGCTTCCAGATGCATAAAAATTCTGTAATGCGGTTTGTAAAATACACCAGAGCTTCAAGTCTGCTCTAATTGAATTCAGTGGGAGTAGCATCGGTTCCTACATTTAATAAGTACTACTGATTTACTGAAATCTTTACAAAACAGCCTCCTTCCCAGGAATGAAATCAATTTAGCAAACAAAATAGTATATTAATTCAGTGAAATTTGTAGTTTTACTGTTCAGCAGTTGTTAGAGCAACTGCATTTTTGAGGATCTTTATGCATGCCCATTCCTTCCTCTCCAACAGAAGAAAACTAGACACACACAGACAGAATAACTGTGCTTAGACTGAGTTAGAACTCAGAGCTGTATGCACAAAGTGTAAAAAATTCAAGAACAGATTGGATTTCTCCAGAAACTGTCCTCCTGACATGCATCTGACACCCCTCCAGTGTCATTCTGCTGCACGTTAGCTGCCGTTTCTCATGAGACACCTGCCAATCTCTATTGCATAACCGCTCCTTGGGAAGCCTTTGAAAGGAGCTCTGATGTTGTAGCTGCATCTTTAAATTGCATATGTCATATGGGGGCAAAACATCATCGAGGCTGCTGCCACATCCAAGGTGACAGTTTTCCAGAAGCCAGGACACCTGTTTAGGGGGAAAAAAGGCATTTGCAGGTACAGCCATTTGCATCCTGACAGCCCGTGGTGCAAAGAGGCCACAACAGGATCATTTCTGCAGCCTTTATCCCTCTGAACTAGGATGCTCACAAGGGCAAAGTGTCCCCAAATCTCATCCTCGTGCACCAACGTGCACAGGGGAGGCCAGCAGCATCTCAGCAGAGCTTCAAGGAGACCCACACATTTATCCACAAGAGTATCTCTGAACACTGAACATCCAAAAGTAAAATGCAAAGACACCAAAGGGTAACACAGAAGCACAGGCGCATTTCAGCCGGACATAAAGTGCCATCTAACTGTGGAGCTTTAGAGACACGATGGTCAAGGGCAGCATCCAGTGTGTCTATAGCAGGAGTTATCCCATGCAGCAGGTAACGCTGCCCGTGTCTTGGAAAGGGTGCCAGGCTGTGAGAGCCTGGCTAGCACCAAGGCTAGCGATCCCTCAACACAACAGCTCTTACCAGACACGCTAGGATTGAGCAGACTCATTTACTGGTAGCTGCCTACAGAGCCTTCCCAAAAGGCAGTTTAAAATGGCAACGGATTCCTCAGCTTCCTCTTCTCTGAAATGATAAATACAATTTGTTCAGGCCCTTCACTAAAGAACATATCGTCACTGAAGGCCCCACCCCATTATTACCACTATGCCTTGTTTTCTACCTCCACTCATGTAATGTCAAATCTTCTCAGGAATCTTAAGCAGCCTTCCAGAATCACTTGTTCAACTGACATTTTTGTAATAATAAGGAAAAGAGAAAAGAGTTGTGGGAAATTAAATGGTTCTCCTGTTGCCAAGTTGTTAAAATTATATGGCAATATGCTTCCAGTAGTTGTACGAAATTAATTTGTGGAGTGCTTACAAGCCTTACATCCACTAAATCTCAACAGGATATAAAATGCTATTTAAGTGATGCAACTTATAAATGCCAAGGAGAAAAAAAATCAGCACCAAAGAGTGAAAGAGGAGACCAGGTTCTTTTCTGCACTCCGATTCCTCGAGGCCGGATCTCTGGAGCTGGGAACCTGCACGGAGAGCCCGTGGTGAAGGACACAGGGATGAGCGTCAGCAGCAGCACCGCTCCTCTTGGACGTGCACAAGGGAGTGTTCAGAGCTGCTCTGCTCCTGTAAAACCGGCCTGCAAGGAGCAGAAGGGGCTCAGGCAGGGACCTAGGCCCTCTCTCTCCCACTGCTTTTGGAGAGTACTAACCAGAGTTAAGTGTCATTACTCTGCCTCTCTTTTACTATTTCTTTCAGAAAGGAACCGCCTGAGATTTCTAATCTGTAGAATAATTAATGCATCTTTAAACCTTGCCACTACTTCACCACCGTGTCGTTCCTTTCTCAGAATGATGTAAAATACAACACGATACTTTGGGTTTACAACAGTGCATGAAATCAGCAGTCAAAAGATAGGCAGGATCAGCAACGCTGACTTACTCCTCCAGTCAGAAGGGCAGAACCAGGGTAAGGCGCTTTGGCAATCAGCACCAGGTTTAAGAAACAACCTTTGCAACAACAATTGCCTTCCTACACACTACAATATACACAGGTTTTCCGCAGCTGTGTGGAAAACCAAGACCCCCTGGTTGCTCTCTGAGCTGCTTTGAAACTCCAATTCATTGAATTCTGCAGCAGATCCTGGCACTATTCTTTTTCTGAGCACGGTATATTTTGATAACAACACAGAAGCACACTACACAAAATGGATTTGCTCACACTCACCACGGTTCTGACGGGCTACACGCATCGAGAGGCAATTCAGAAGGAGCACACAACTCAATTCACCACAACAACGTTAACCGAAAGGAATTCAGCTTCCACTTTGCGAAGGAACAAAGTCCTCACAAAGGCAAAGATCTTATTGCAAGTTGTTTTGCTCAGTTTGGCCACTTCTAATACAGTACGAGAAGCTACCACGGAGTTGAGGACAAACAATTCCTGTTTTGTAAGTATTTTTTAGTATACTATGCTCGTTGTTAAAAATTAAAAAAAAGCCACTGCACAATATTCCAAATGACTTTTCCTAAGAGACTTGAAATTATCAGATCAACACTGAGAAAAACTGATGGAAAATACAAATTTCAAGAGTAGTTCTGGCACCTGGTATTCTGGAAAATTCTTGTGCATATGGGACTGAGGCAGCTTGTTTTTTTTTGCAGATCTCTTTCCTGCAGGATGCAGAGTCACCTGCACTCCTTGGGGCACAGTGTATCCCTGCACTCAGCAGGTGCCTTCCTCGGGAGGAGCAAACTGGCCACTGTCGTGAGAGACTGTGTCGATGCTCTGCACCTCGGACTGCGGGTGAATGGACACCTGAACCGCTATCTCTTGGCCTTGCTCATTCATGGAGCCGTCATCTGAATCCCCGGCGGGGGAATCGCTCCGCTTGATCTCCGGGTTGACGGGATACAGGGCAGCTCGGGCACCACAGGCTTGGCTTTGTTTCCCCTCCTCGCCGACCTCGTCGGGATCATCGACTCGCACGGCCTCGAAGATCTCTTCCATGAATGCTCTGCAGTTCAGGATCAGTGGTGGAAGGGGAATACTTCTGGCAAGCTCTTCAATGTAGCGGGCAAACTCCATGGTCTTAAACTGAGTGACTTTGGCCAACTCTAGCGTTTTGGCAGACGTAATGATGGGAATACGCTTGGCTATCTCAAAGGCCTTCTGAAGCTTCTCAGCTCCCTCCGTCCTGAAGAAGTCATTGATGGCCTTCTCGGTTTTGCGGAGGTGGCTGCTCATCATGCACAGGCGGGTGATGTTTAAGATGAGGGTGATGGCGAAGGCAACGAGGCATACAATCATGTAGTAGATACTCATGTCTCCCGAGGTGAAGATAACCCTCAGGGTGACTGTGTAAAACAAGGTGTTGTTACGATGAACAGCTGCGCACGTGTAGCGCCCCCGGTCAGCAAAGCTGACCCTTGAGATGTTAAGGGAATTGTCAGCAATCCACCACCGGCCACCTAGAGAGTTAGAAGAAATAAACTGAGCTACAAAACCCCAAATAACTAGGGAAACAGGATGCATGGCATTTTTTCCATCACTGCCAAGGAGAACTGGAAAGTAAGCAGCCCATTTCTAGCACAAAGCAGTACACACAATGACAGAGTTTTCCTTTTCATGCTTACAGTACAGAAATGCACAACTTATATAATGATCCTACTGCTTTAGGTAAAGATTTCTGAGCACTTGCTACTCTGCTTATTCTGCTTTCTATCACCTACGCTTTTCTTGTGAGTCTCTTGTTTTGGACTGGTGGTTTGTTCTGACAGGAAATCTAACTCTATGTTCATCCACTGCTGGAATCTTTATAATGAAGTGTGATTTTCCATATGTTCTGATGCAGGAAATGACCCATGAGAAGACAAGTCTATAAATGGCTCAGCTGCCTTGGAGTTTCTTGAGACACAGCCTTCTGCTGGGCATACAGTGCTGATATCCAAAACATGTAAAAAGAAATCAATACAAGAAGCTGGTTTCATGAAGTATCTGCTATTTATTTATAACTTTGGAGAGAAACTGTTTTCACAGTCTGCACTTCTAGTTACTTTGAACTGAATTCCAAATGGGATTTTATGTATAGAAAGTTTACTGAATATTCTTTAGGCAGTAAGAAGGGCTCCTGAGAAGATACTACCAGTTAGCTCAATGAGTTCATTAATAATGATACAGTAAAGACTACGGAACCTCTGAGAGATGTTATTTTCTGAAAATTAAAAATTAGATGGACAAAGTGGCACTATGACATGAGTGCAAAAATCAGGAAATAAATGGAATCAAGCAACTTCATGCTTTTAAAAATTCTTCAGTTAGAGCACTAACTGAAAGACAGAAAAGGACATAAGTTGTGGAGAACTGCATTTAACACTTGTGCTTGGAAAGATAAAATATTAATGAGAGCAATAATAAATAGAAATAGCAGCTAGTGTCTGATAGGATGCAGATTCAGTTGGTCTGT
Source organism: Nothura maculosa (assembly GCA_032353885.1). NCBI lineage: Eukaryota > Metazoa > Chordata > Aves > Tinamiformes > Tinamidae > Nothura > Nothura maculosa. The sequence goes on from JAUBOD010001004.1 coordinate 2,122,501, forward strand.
ATTGAATAACACGATTTTTCTTGAATGAAATGATTCTCTAGGGCACCACAGCAGTAAGGTTGGGCAAGTGAGGGAGGATTCCTGCTCCACCAGCTGCTGCATTTCTGTGGCAAAGGGCTGGGTCCTGCTCTCTCCGATTTCCCAAACATTAAAAAAAGGGGGAATAGGAAGAAAAAGGCAGTAAAGTTCCAGAGGTTTTTAGAAACTATATGAAAGGGGAATGCTGAAGTACATAAAATAGCAGGAATGCTCACCTTCATCTTTCTGGTCAAGCAGGTGTCCTCTGGAGTTGTACCAAAGGATATACTCATATTGGCTGACGTTCACTTTACATTCAATTAAAACACTGGTGCCCTCCTTGGCTATGACATCATGGTGAGCTGGAGAGTTTCCTAAAGCTTGAAATACTGGATGAAGCGACGTATTGAAGGATCCCGATACACCTGTCCTGTCAGAAACTACATTTTCCACTGTAAATCCAATTGCAAGACCGAGGCTAACAGTCAAAATCAACACACAGCAGCTGAGCTTCATGGAAGGCTAGAAAAGATCTTTTTTTCATTTAAGTTGAAGAATTGAGCTGATATGATATTAAATCGTCTGTGCTATTCTAGGAGAGGAGCTTCTTGATACATTCAGTGATAGAAAATGTCTTGGATCCAAATGCACTTTCAAGATCATCAATATTAAGCATGGAAATCCAACTGAAAAAAAAAAAAAAGATTTGAGTTTATTAATGACAGCAAGCTTATGGCATACTCAAATTTCATCTCCAATAAACAGATTTCGATTAGCATAATATAAACTGTCAACTGAGAGCTTCCAAATCAGAGCTTTGCTCAGAGTACAGTAATGAAATGAGGGTAAGAAGGCATTAGCACAACCCTCAGTGCTCTAGATGTTCCTCTTCCCATCCAAAACAAATCATTGCAGGAGCAACAACCACTAATGGAAAAGGGTTCGTTAGAAAAGAACAGATGGTTCCACTACTCAGAGCTCAAATACCTCTAGTTGGAAAGCGAATTTTGCATTTCTTAAGTGAGTCTAAGTATTTTCATAACATGGGAAGAAAAGCAAGAAGGGATCTAACTTCTGCCACCTGCCCTACCAATATCAAAGAACTTTTAAGTCCTAGTTTTCCAGCACTAGTCCTTCATCATAGAAAAAATAAAGCACTCATGCATCTCGTTTTTTAGTGTTTTTAGTATTTATATACAGTGTGCTTATAGCTATTTATGTTAGGAAACTTCTCTTGGAAGTTATCTATAAATACGAAGGGGAAGATCCCTTTCCTGAGCGCCAGGACCTTGCTGTCAAATTTTGACATTAGAGATTTTAAGACATTAAGATAAAGTCCTTATTTGGGTGTTCTTTGCACAGAGATTTCTTTGTTCTAAACGCTAGGCTAAAACCAACTTATAAGCAGAACGTGATGACACCCATAACAGAAATGGTGTAATCAATTTTCCTGGCAGCCTGACTCAACAAAACTCCTAATCCAATATGCATTCCCTGCAGTTATGATTCCATCTACACTGCCCCAGAGCCGTGAAAAACAATTTACAAAGTATAGAAGCCATAGCCTAAAACAGTTATTTTAAAGTGTATCTTACTTCACCCAATTGACTATGTGACTTCAAATTTACCAGCTTTTCTTCTACGGATAACAAATGCTAGAGAAGCTGTACTTCATATTGCACAATACAAAAGAACAACTTTTGCTAATAAAAATGCAGACACTTCTTCCAAAATCACTAGTTAACACTGTCTAAAGCAAAGAGATATTTAATCACTCAACAAATTACTAAGAATATGATTAACTTGCAGTAATTCTCTTTTTAGCAGAGGCAAATTAAGCCCATTCAGGAATGGGAATATTTGCTGAAAACACACTACCCAGATCACAAATTCCTTCAGTTAACAATAATTTGTCCATGGACAAAGTTAGATCCCAAATCTGACATCTGGAGAGGAAAACACATCCAACCCATTTTTGTTGCAGCTACTGCCAAAATCGGTTTAATGAAGAAGGGAAAGAATTCAGTGCATCCAATGTCCAGCTTTCCTTCAAGCTTCACTAACCAACTCACCGACCAAAACCTCAAAGAAAAATATGAAAATAGACTTGATTTTGATGTTGTTGTGCACAACAATCCCTTCATCTTTCTTCCCCTCTATTCTGGCTTCTTGTCTTTTCCTTTAACATGAGCTCAGCACAGAGCAGCACCCTGCGCATCGCTCTGTTCAACAGGCTGCTCTCCCTTGTCTAAATGATTAAAAGAATAATAAAGTTTCCAACATCCGCGTTCTCCCCAATACCTGTTCTGTCCTACTTTTGGGAAGGGGGTTACCCACTCCTGCAGCCTCTGGAGAGGAGCATCCCGGTTTCATCGAGTGCCTAAGTCTGAAAACACAGCATTAGTTTTGCTGCTGGCTGACAATTATAATTTTGCTTGCAGAACAAAGGTTTTTTTAATTATTTTATTGACCCCAATTCAACAAACCTCACTCAAAACCCAACCGTCTTGAGCTAAAAGTGCCACTACACTTCAGTTAGTGATTTGTATGCCGTCTGGGCTTGATTTTACAGTGCTTAATGCAGTTATGACGTGATAGCTCTGAAGTAAAGACAAATGATAACGTGATAACTCTGAAGTGAAGACAAATGGTCATCCCCGTTATTGAATCAAACACACAGAATGATTCCAATCCTCCGAAACACCAATCTCCTAACTAATAACCCTTCAGAGTTACAAGAATAACTCCAGTACCCCTTGTGCTTTGTTTGTGTTATTATGGTCACTCTAAATCATTAAATTATTAGATTTGGAAGTGTCTGTGATACATCATCCTAAATGCCATTAGAAATCCCAGGCAATTCTTTAACACGAGAAATATCGGGCGGCCTTTTCCCTCCTAACGACAAGATAATTATCTCCAGTAATTGCATCCACTCTTCACTGTATCTGCACCAAGTGCGTAACGTATAAAACACCGGCAGCGCCGGGTCATTGCATTTCACTATTCAACTCTTCAAGATCTCATTTATTATAAATTGTTCGCCACATTTTGCTGTCAGAAAGCCCATTATTGTTAAGCAGACACCAATCTCTCCCTGCCGAGTGCTGGAAAAGAGAATAATCTGCAAAATACACATTATTCAAGCTACTTTGCACACTATGCAAAGTAGCTGCTGGAGCGGAGTATCCAGCAGGATAAAGCCCGAGCAGCGCCAACACCACAGATTTTTCAAGAGAATATTAAATTCGAGGTAGAATCTGTGCAGAACAGAAACGGGCTGTTTTACAGTTGAACCTGGGGCGAGTTCGATGCAATTAAGCTTTATTAAACCCTAAGTTTTAACGATAAATGGTGGCGGAAAAGCAGAAATCCGCCATGCACGCACTGCTATGGGTCACCTTAGGCCTGCAACACGTGTGTTTAACTTAAGGCACCACGGGCAGCGCCGCGGGGGGCAATGGCGGCGCTGACCGTTACCGGCCGCGGGGGCTCCCGCCGCCCCGGCCCACACCGGCCC
>JAUBOD010001004.1:2126138-2146562 GCA_032353885.1 Nothura maculosa
CGCAGCCGCCCTGCGCGCGCACGCAGCGTGACGTCATGCGGGCGTGACGTCACGCCGCCCCCTCCCGCCGCGGCCGCCCGGGGGGCGCCGCGCCGCTCTCGCCCTGCGCCGCCTGGGTGACGCCATCGAATCCAGGATGGCGTCACCGCAGTGACGTCAGAGCGCCCCGTCCCTCTCCTCCGCCGCCGCTGCCGGTGCCGCCGGTCCCGCGGAACTCACGTACCGCCGCCGCCGGCCGCTGCCGCCACCCGGACGTGATTGCGCTCCGCGCGGCCCTTCCGGCGCGGCGCCGCCGCTTCCGGGGTCAGCGAGCCGGGGCCGCGCCGCGCCTCGATGGTGCGAGGGGCGGGAGGAGGCCGGGGGGCCCTTCCAGGGGGCGGGGGCAGCAGCGCGGCGGGTGCTCGGGGGGTCCCCAACGGTGCTCGGGGGTCCCCGGTATCCGCCCCCTCCCCACTGACCCCGCGGAGCCGCCCCCAGCCGCCCCTGCCCGGGGCTGAGACCGGCCGGTCGCCGCCTCCCCACCTGCCTCCCATTCGCATCCCTGTGGGAATGGGGGGCGTTCCCGGTCCCTGGCATTCCCATCCCCTGGCTTTCCCGTTCCCTGACGCTTGGTTTGAGTGCGTGTGGAGCAAACCACGGGTTAAACTGTCTGCAGGCCTTTTGGTCCTGCGCGTTCGGGGTTATCGGTGTGTTTGTACCCTGTGCAGAGGATGTGCTGGTTAGATAAAGCATCCTGCTTCAGTGGGATGTTAGATAAAGCATCCCACTCCAGTGGGACTTTGCACTTCCAAGCAGGACTCTTGAAATTGGATATACTTCAGGCTACAAACTCGCTTGAAACGTGACCTGTTTATGCAGGAATGGGGAATCTGAGGCACAAGAAGAGATTTCTGTCTTATTGTGTCTTATTTTCTCTTACTTGTGTGGAACACAGGTAATTGTGTTTCTGAACTAACGTCAAGGAGTGCCAGGGAGTGATTATTTAATCTGCTTGCTGTGAATGTTATAGTCATGTCTGAAAAAGACAGCAGTGGATCCCTGAAGGAGGAAGCCTCTCACGACGGTGAAAATGGGCAGAAACCCGAGGAACTTGGTGCCACGGAGAGCAGGGAGCAGGGAGAGCAAGAGCGTGAACCTGCGCCCGTGACTCGGAAAAGACCCGAACCCAAAGCCCCAGCGCAGCCCCCTGCCACCGAGAAGGCGCCAGCTGAAGCTCTCAAGGTACATTTCTGTTCTCACTTTGAACCGAAAGCTTCACAGTTTTATGCACAGAAGTCTGACTGGAAGCCTCGCTTTCCCAAAAATTCACATTAGTGCTTATTTGGAAAAAAAAAAAATAGAAAAAAAATCAGAGAAATGACCTGCTACATATGGTCTGTGTTCCCCTCCTCCATTCACCATACATACATGGATCTGAGTTTTCTGTTCTTCTTTATTGAAGGTCGCAGATTCTCCCGCTGCAGCTCAGACAGGATGGGGATACTGGGGAAGCTGGGGGAAATCCCTGCTCTCCACTGCCTCTGCTACAGTTGCTACTGTAGGTAAGGCTCGTCCTGGGACTCATCAGTGTTTTAGCCATTCACCTCAGGTCTCCAGCTAGTGCTTTGGAGCCTGGCTCAAGACAATGGCATTTCCATTATAGAAGCAAACGTTGGGAAATGTCAAGAGAGCTATTCAAGTAATGGAGGAAATTAGTGCTAAATGTTAAAATGAGATGGAGATACGTACGATGGAAATTACTTCTGGGATTTTAATTTTTAAGGTGCTAGTATTATTTCCCGATGGCATTTAGAAACTCTTACAACTGAATATAAAAGCTGAACTGAAAACCTGAATTCGCTACATTGGTCAGCAAACAAGCTGGACAGTGATAAGCTTTAGTGGTGGCCTATTGTGTTCTGAACAGCGAGAGGCAAGAATAGTAAATATGGATATCTATTCAAAATGCTTCTCTTGTTCAGCTGAGAAATATAAACAATACGGTTGTATCTTATGATTAAAGTAATATTGCTGTCTTCTCTAGGACAGGGCATTTCAAATGTCATAGAAAAAGCAGAAACATCCCTTGGGATACCGAGTCCTAGTGAAATCTCTTCAGAGACTAGAGATGCTACAAAAGGTTAGTTTTTGTTGTGCAAGAAAAATACCAGAGTGTTTCTCATGACTTATCAGCCCCCAAATAGCTCTGTCTTCTTCTGCTTCTTGCATATTAAGGTAGATACCTCTTTCTTTGCTGACATGGTATTTTATTACTTCTTCTATCCCTGTAAAGTCTTACGGATGGGGAAGCAATTCCAGGTCTAGCGCTGTCCCTGGCTGATGTGGATATCTGGTCATTTTCTGTGCTCTGCAGCTGAGAGATTTTTGTGGGGGGATTGAGAAGTTCAACTTTCTTCCTTCTGCCGCAGGGAATGAACATCCTGGGGAGAGCAGCCCGGGGGCAGGTGATGATGGAAGTTCCTTTCCCATCGCTGGGGCTCTTGGAGTTTTATCAACCATCTCTACTGCTGTCCAGAGCACAGTGAGTGAGTTGTGAAAGGAGGAGGAGAAGGGAGTTAACAGAGCTTTGGGTTTTGGGGTTTTTTTTGCCTTGTTTGAAGCCTTATATCAGGAAACTTTTATTACTGGCTTTTATGGGATGCATGGTAAGATGAGTATCTGAAGGCTTCTGAGCCTTCAGACACTCTTCATCCTATGTCTTGCTTCTAAATGGCACCGTATGTGTAAGTTGTTTTGAATTTTGATAATTCTGAACAAAATAACACAGAAGGCCATCAAAAGAGGGTGTGATGTATACATTTTCAGGTATGTCACCTCTGTGTTCTCTTATCTCTGACCTTTTTCTTTAGTGTGTTAGGCCAAATGCAGGGTCAGTCTAATTCCTGGAATAATTGCACTGGCTGCTACAGAGCTGTTGAACCATAACATCTGTTCTCCTCTTCAAAAACTTCATGAAACTAGCCCAAATTGCTTGAAAATCAGCTTGCTTCTGTGACCATGGGAAAAGCACTTCAAAGGTGCCCATTACCCATAGAAACTGCACTTCTGTGATGGGCGTCTTGTCAATTTGCCCATGAATCTGTAAGCGATACAAATGGAAAACTTGCTTCTGTTTCCAGGGTTTGAACAAGAGTTTAGCAACAGAAGTTCCCAGGTCTAGTGTTTTCTCATTGAAGGGATAAGAACTAAGTACTTGAATGTGAGAATTGTGTGTAAATTTAGGCTGATTCATCCTGCCGTGCTGAGAAACAGCTTGCTCACAAAACAAAATGTATTTCGTATCAAACTGCTGCAGCTGTCTGAGTGCTGCATTGAACTGTTGGATGATTGTGTATTGTAGCTCTTTTCATATTCTTCTGCTCTCTTTGTAGTGATTAGGGTTGAATTGGGGCGTGATGAGGTCTGATTTAGCTTCTGTGAGACTCTCTGGCCTCTAGTATTGCCAGTATAGATTCCCCAATTTAATTTTTTCAGCTGTATAAGCTTCTGTGACTCGCATGCATTAACTGTGTCCAAATCTACTTCCTAGGGAAAAAGTGTTATTAGTGGAGGTCTAGATGCCCTGGAATTCATTGGGAAAAAGACAATGGATGTGATAGCTGAGGGAGACCCAGGTTTCAAGAAAACAAAGGGCCTCATGAGCCGGACCGCTACCCTGTCTCAGGTATGGCAGTTCCACATCAGCTCTTCAGTGATATCTATCACTTCTTTCTTTTCTTGTCATGTTATTATTAATCAACCATTTCTTATTATTAATCAACCATTTCTTATCACTGCACCGAAAGCCTTGTGCTGCCGTATTCAGTATCTTCAGGCACTGAGCTGAGTTCCTCTTGCTTTTGTTTTTCAGGTCTTGCGAGAGGCAAAGGAGAAAGAAGAGCAGCAGACAACTGCTGAGGTTGCCATGGCTACTGAGAAGAAAGCCCATTATGGGCTGCTGTTTGATGAGTTTCAGGGTCTCTCGCATCTGGAGGCCTTAGAGATGCTTTCCAGAGAGAGTGAATCAAAGGTAATGGCCGTGAGCAATTTTCTCTCTATTTTGAGTTCAGCTGAGCAGGAATAAAAGAAATATATGTACATACATGCAAAATCAGATACTAAGGAGTTGGGACTTGCTGCAGAATGATTGATTACACAATTTTACCTTGACCCCCTAAATTATGATCCACTCTTTGCCTTGACAGCATTTTGCCTTGTCCTCAGTGCATGCAGCCATTCTTTTTAACCAGCCAGCCTTGCTTACTAGGGGAGAGGAGAGTATTGGAGGTATAACAGAAACTGCTCCCTTTGTCCTGGGATGGAGATGAAGGCAGTTCAGCAGACAATCTCAGAGATAATTCCATTGAATAACTGCTATAACTGCTTAAGAATACCTTTTTTTTTTTTTTTTTAACATAAAGAAACTTTGCAAACAAGTCTCTGTGCTGCTTTGCTGTAGAAAAATGCCCCTTTTTCACTGGTATGAATCCTGATGTAAACCAGTCCTGCATCTTCAATCTTGTTTTCCTTCTGTGTAAGATTTATGATTCTCTCTTTGCCTGTCCTGCCCTGATTAGGTAAAACTGGTTCTAAATGCTCTCTCTGGAGAAGAGTTGGACATGTTGAAGGAGGAAATGGAGCAGCTCAGAGAAGCATTTTCATTAGCTGAATTCTCTGAAGAGGAGGAGGAAGAGAAGAGGGGTAAGAGTCCAGGCTCTAACTGAAACTCTCAGTGCAGAACCAACCAGCTCTGAGATCACTAGCAGTGGACATGATTAAGAGGTGCCTCCATGTGCAAGAGCCATCTGAACTCGAGGATTATGTAGATTTAAATGCAAATCTCTTGCATTGCTTTTACCTAAATGGCTCATCAGGGAGGGCTCACGCACCTGTGCTTGCTGCCATTTAACATTTAGTGCATCTTTTATATTTGCACATGATGGATCTCACAGCCTTCCCTCCCACTGTTAACATCTGCCTTGTCATATATAACAAGAGAACCATTCACTTTAAATATATATATTTCAGACTCTCCAAGGTGAAGTGCAGGTCAATGCATTATAAAAAACAGGGTTTGCTTGGGTTAGACTACCTGTAAAAATGGAATTTCTTTAGCTAAAAAATCAGCTTTGTAGTCCTGGCACTGGTGTCTCTATCTTTTCACACCTTATAAATTGTATTAAAAAGACTGCGTCTGATGTATCTTTGCCCGTGTGAATGATTTAAGGTAGTATATGAAATAGTTGATAGACTTTTGCATTGCTAATTGTGCATTAAAGTGCTGTATGAATACTTTAAACTTTCCTTTCCTTTAGGAGATGAGGAATTCATAAAGGAGGTAACAGAGCTGTTTTCAGAATTACATGTCTCCACAAAGCCAGACAAGCTGATCACGGTGAGTTATTTCCTTTCTTCTAAAAGATGGAGAACTTCCTTGTGGGAATTGCTTCTCAATCCTGTTTGCTTGTTAAAATGCTAAAGGCATGAAGACCAACTGTGTCTTGGAGACCCAAAGGGATGAGCCCTTTCCTTTGGCCTCACAAGACAAATTTCACACTCTCTAAAATATCTGATTTTGAAATCTGACAGGACCAGTGTGTCTCTGCCTTGTCAGAGGGTAGTAATGTCCAGGGACAAAGACAGTGTGGAGCAGTAAAGCTTCAGCCACTGCAGTGAAATGATCCTGCAGCCCTTGATTGAAGCCCTGGTGTTGGTTCAAGGCAGTAAATTCTTCACTAAATCACGGAACAGTCAAGGTTGGAAGGGAGTTTTAGAGATCCTCTAGTCCACCCCATCTGCTCAGAGTCACCTAGAGCAGGTTGCCCAGGACCCTCTGTTCAGAAATTGATGTGAGGAAACTTTCTCCTCTTGTCTTTTCCTCCACTACCCTTCAGATCCACCAAGGGGCAGCAGCATTCTGCAGGCACGTTTTTAAAGTGTTGTTGCTGATCTAGTGATGGCCTTGCAGGTAGATCCCAGTATGTGGTGCTAGAAAAATGACTGCATTCAAGTAGGTGAGATCCACAGCCAACCCTCCACAAAATTCTGAAGGCCCTAGGACCATCTGTGCTGGTTCTTCTCTACAGCACAAGAGTAGTAGTTATCTCCTTCCTCCAGGTATATCGAGTGCTCCATGCTTTGTGGTGAGCAGGAGGGCTTCACTCCAGGCATTAAATAGTGGCACATTCTCATCTAGGTGAGAACGTCTGCTCATGAATGGATAGCCCAGTTCAACGGTGATCTTTCCAAAAAAGAAGAAGAGAGTGAAGAAAACCAAGCAGAATCCGGCGATGATGGGCATGATGTTAAAAAGCCAATAGAGGTAAATGAGGAATGGAAGAAAATTAGATTTAAGAGCAGATGGTTTGTGTTTAAGTTATTGTTGTGGTCTCAAGAGCTTATGTTTCCCATTTCTGAATTCTGAGGTCTGAAAGAGCAGTGTAGTGGTTGTATATTGTGTAATTTATTCGTTTTAAACAGTAACAGCTGCTAGATTTTGTATAGCACAGAGGACCTTCTTAACTTTTGCAGGATATTCATGCATTTGCTATTAGAAGTCTGGCAGAACTGACAGCCTGCTGCATGGAAATGTTTCACAAAACTGCAGCTCTGTTCCTACATGGTCAGAATAAAGATGTGACAGCCACCGAGCGGGCCAAATCTCTTTCACAGTGAGTTCATCTCTTAACTGATACATAATATCTAATAGAACTTATGAAAGACTCTTGAAATTCTCAAGCCTCTTGAATTCTGCATGTTTGCTTGAAGCCACTATATATTTTGCATCACTACTTTCTGGCAGAATTCAGCTGTCCATTTTCTTTCCAACTTAAAGACATTTCATCACAAGAAGCAAGTGATGTGAAAACTCTATTAAATCTGAGAATAGTGTTCTTTTTGCCCTAGGCTTGTGCTTGTTAGTCAGATGTACAATACCTAAGATGTTAGAAAAGTTGTATTCAGGTGATTCTTAATTACCTCTTTACTAATCCTTTAGCATATTAGGTATATGCTATTGTGAAATATTGGACTAGTTAGTGGACTAATATTACTAGTAATACATGACACGAGGAGCTTTTTCCCTGTGTCAGGAGAAGTATATGAAATAGCTAATAAGTTTAATTTTCAAATTAGAAAATATCTGTAATAAAGCAAGTTAGTACTGTTCCTTCTTGAATAGGTGTTTTTATTCTCTCAATAGGGTTTCATATCTTTAGCTTCAGTTATTATTCTGGTTTATTTTTTGCCCCGTTTCCCATCTGTACTCTAGGATCCTCATATGGTGTTTAAATGCTTTACATCAGTCCTGGCTTGATTTTAGCTTTATATGCTTGGAAGCAAAATATTTCATAGAAACACTGAAGGAAAGCAATTTTCTATAAGAAGGTGTTTTACCACATAAAATTTTCTCTTTTCCTCCACAGAGTGACAATTTTGCTGTGTAAAGAACTCTCAACTTTCTCCAAGGAATTTACTACATGCTTAACAACTGCAGGGGTAAGAGTTACATCATAGTTTCTAAGGATATGAGATATTAGCTTATCACAGGCTTGGATTTTCACCACAAAGTGCTTCTTGCGCTTGCTCATTTACAGACACAGATTTTTGCTCTATGACCTGGTCTTCTAGGTCAGTGTTCCCCAAACTGCGGCAGCTGAATGTATCCTGCTGCAGTCAGCTTGACTCTGGGCTGACTGACCAGGAAATGGGGTATGACCCTGCAAATGGGGTGTGAACTGGTGCTGACCATGCTCATGGTCACAGAATCACAAAATGGTTGAGGTTGGAAGGGACCTCTAGAGATCATCTGGTCCAACCCCCTGCTCCAGCAGGGACACCCAGAGCATGTGGCACAGGGTGGCATCCAGCTGAGTTTGGAAGACCTCCAGACAAGGAGATTCCACAACCTCCCTGGGCAGCCTGTTCCAGGGCCCTGCCACTCTCATGGTAAAGTTCTTCTTCATGTGCAGATGGAACTTCCTGTGTTTCCATTTATTCCCATTGCCCCTTGTCCTATCCCTGGCCACCACTGAGAAGAGTGTGGCCCTCTCCTCTCTACATTCACCCTTCAGGTATTTGTACATATTGATTAGATATCGAATGAAAAGAAGATTTATGTGCCTAATGGACTTTTACAAAACACTCAGGTGTTATTGAAGATAATCACTCTCTCTAAACCCCTCAGCTGTCCACAGTTCATTTGATGCGTTGTGTGTATTCATACAGGTTCTGCTTTGGGCTTATGTGGGTTCCTCTGTGCTTATTTGCATGCTACAGGGCAGATCCTCTGCAGCTTGTGGCTTGACTTTGCTGGCGTCAAGGGAGCAATGATGATTTTAAACTTGCTGAGGATTTAGCTTTATCTGCTCGAAGAAATGTGATCAAATTTTCAATCAGGATAATGTATGTCTGATTTCTGCAGGTCAAAGAGAAAGCAGATGTGCTTAATCCCTTAATCACCGGAGTGTTTTTGGAGGTCAGTTATGCTGAAGTTAAAACTTTAAGCTAATACTTAGAAAATAGTTATGCTGGTTCTTCTACTTCAGTATCCTTTTGCATGCCGGATTCTCTAACCCTGATCTAAGGTTTAGCCTCATAACCTACTGCTTTTAGTAAATGCCTAAGAACAGAATTGCATGACATGAATTGTTCAGTGAAGAGTGAGCTGTATTGTGGTCATAGTTGACAGTTGAAGGTCAGAAGATAGCTAATCTATTCAGCAGTCTGGATTTCCAGCATTTCAGTGGAAACTGAGATGCCTGAAGTCAAACCTTAGACAAGGGCATAAATTTCTGTGTAGAAGTTCCAACACTTTGCAGCTTTTCTCTTACCCCTCACTGCTTATAAACTTCTGAGGTGTGGTGGGAGGGGATGTTTCTGGTGGCATCATCTTCCTCCTTGCCACAGCATGTCTGTGCTTCCCTTGGAAATAGTTTTCTTCTGTTATCTAAAAAAGTACCCCACATTTGGCCTGCAAAAGATCGTGTAAAGCAGCTTTAAATTGGTTGCTTTTTTGTCTATAGTGGGATAAAGCTCCTCAAAAAGTCTTAATAGAAAGTACATTGCTATAATGAAGCCTAAAAAATGCAACAAGCAAGGCTTCTGTTTCTCATGCACGTTAATCAATGTTGTCTGAAATGAATATGTGATTAGTAAAGCTAATTTAGTAACATAATTATTCATGCATATGTTTTGATTTTGTTTTCATAGGCTTCAAACAGTGCTTCATATATCCAGGATGCCTTCCAGCTCTTGCTGCCTGTACTGCAGATCTCTCTTATCGAGGCTAGTACGGAATTATTGCAGCAATAAAAAAAATCCTTCTAATTAAGAACTTTTTGACTTTCCCCCCTTCATAGTTTCCACGCTGGAGACTGTTATAGTGGCTGATATTAAGGGAAAAAGTTAAATCTGGTCACTGCTACTACAAGAATGGTATTTAAATGCAGGCTAATGACGACAGCTCTGCAGCTCTTTGAGAGATGAGATTGGTCACCAGTCTGGACTACACTAATGTGAGAGACTTAAAAGTGCAGACTGCTTCCCTGATTTCATGGACAGTCGTTGTCTGTCACTGAAATCCCTCCACTGTAAGTGTTAATGAGGTTTTTTTTTGGAGAAACTCTCTGGACTGTGAAGACAATGCTGGAGAAAAGCGTAGCATCTGGCTGGTTAAAGACTTAGCTAAAATGATGGTGTGATTTTTAGGTTAGACACATAATTAGGTTCCTAATAGCTCTTTGTTGGTGCTGAAATGAATATTGAATGGGAGATACAAAAAAAAAAGTAAATACTTATGATTATAAACCTTGCAATTCCTATGTTTCACTAAAACAGAGTGGATTCCTTATTCTTTATTGAAGCTTTGTTGCTAAAGAGATGTTACAGCTACTTGGAGATGTCTCTTAGTGACTCAGCATGTGGGATGGGGACTTTCAGCAAGGTCCAGTTTCTCCTCCTCTTGCAGAACGTTTTTTTCAGCACGAGTTGAGAAAATGCTGGTCTGGCCTCAAGAATGTGATTGCTCTGCTTTATAGCAATAAATATGAAGTGGTTAAAAGGGGTTGATTCCTGTCTGGGCAATTTAATGAGATAATTTAGCCTGGGGGTTCCCTTATTTTAATGCAATTTGACATGTCAGTGACAGACTGTGTTCACAAACTCAGGTAGCACTTTTCTTCCATTTCTGTGTAAAAATACTATAATGCAGTTCTCCTCCTTGGAAGATGTATTGAAGTGAGGGGAGGAGGAAGTAATTTGACTCTGTTAGTGGGAGTCCTAATTTGTCTCAGAAGCTGTTCCACATATGGTATCTCTTTTTTTTTCTCTGTGAAAAATTTCCCACTTTGTTCCTTTTTGCAATTTTTATCTTTTAAGCTTCCCCACTGGGAAAGAACAGCCTCTGCTGGAATCAGAAGAGCAGAAAAGTACAGCTTAAATGGGACTGAAAGAAGTCCAGAATAGCTAGCCATAGGTGGCTGACTATCACACCTGCCTCTGTGTTTGCTCATTGGTAACAATGATGCTCAAATCCCATTTTTAACATGTGCTGCGTTTTAGAGGGTCTTGCAAACTTCTGCTGTACTAAAAGCTTAGCATTCTCTGCTCTATCTGGGCAGTAGGGAAGTGTTTTTAGTACTGGAATACCAAAAGCTTTTTGACTAAAGCTTTTCTGATACAGAAAAAAAATGTTTACTTTATTTCTAAGTTGAACAGATTTCTGAGAGGGCCTTTTTTCTTTTTTAAAGATGTGTGACTAGCGGGGGGGGAGGGAATCTGCACTACAATGAACTATATTTTCTATCTTGTTTCTGTCAAATTACAATATTAAATTTGTTCTGACAACTCTTGGTTGAGAGCAATCAAGGTGTTTCTGGGAGAAGGAGAAAGAAGGAAAGAGCGTCTTTTTGTCTTTTTGTTTGTGGCTCTTGGTTTGGGGGATGTTTTGCTTGCTTGCTCCCTTCCCCCAGCTGTAAGGCAGGGCTCAGTGCTGCTCTGGGGTGGCTGCTGCCAGCGCCTCCATCCTGGCAGGGTAACATCTCACAGAGAAGAGGACCCTGAAGCCCCGCTGGGCAGGGAGAGGTGAGTGCCTGTTACTGCCCAGCTCTGAATTCCTGCACCAGTGCAAAACGTCAACCTGGCTGCTGCTTACTGCAAGCCAAATATCCAGAAACATCTGAAGAAATAAAGATAATGGATTTTTATGGCATGGCAGCTGCTTTTTCACAGGTAGTGTCTACTCAAGCTAGCCTGCTATCCTTAAGGATACAGAAGCCTAATAATAAAGGGGAAAAATCATTTCCTTTCAGCACGCAGGTGGTAATTCTGCCAGTCGTATGCTCTGCAGGATTTTGTTACAGCAGCAAATAACCAAACGTGCACCAGCTTCCCCTGTGCCAATACAAGGGCTGCAGTAGATAACCAACAAAAACAGTTAGACAGTTGCTGAAATCCTCCCACCCAAAGGATTCATCAGAATTTACCATCCCGCTGACTGGAGCCCTCATTGTTCGGCCTTGCCTTGTACATGAACCTAATGAGAGCTGGCAGTAATTTGAGCACTTCTGGTGCTGTCTGGGGAGATGAGAGGTGGCTGAGAATAGATAAGAGTTAGCTAAGATGCTACCAGTGTCTAGGAGGGGATAAAAGCCTGCTACAATTATTTTCTTTGGAGAGAATCTGCTATTTGCAGCTGTAAAAGCTGCTGCTTGACACCTGCTGTGGATAGGTATAAAAACAAAAGAAAAGGCTGGGAGCTCCCCATGACACTTAGGGACTTGTTCCTCGCGCTTGCCCAAGCAGATTTCAAGGGACTCATGATTATTATTATTGTCATTATTGTTATTATCGTTATTACATATGGAGCAGAAGCTTGGGTGCAGGCTGGACGAGCAGCTGTCTGGCTTGTTTGGAAGAGGCAGCAGCCAGGGATACTGGTGGTTCCGAGACGGGGGGAGCTGTACCCATCACTCCAGCACCTCCAAAATGGGCTGGCTTCGAAGCAGGAGAGGGGAGAACTCATGGCAGGAGGCGGTGAGAAGCTGGTGTGCACAGAGCAGCAAATAACCGTGCTCTGCAGGGATGCGATTCAAGCAAAGAGATGGATCTTCTGCACCCAAAGGGGTTCAGTCCTTCAGTCCAGTGGCTGCATCGTGCCCAGGGTGGCATCGCTGCAGTCGCTTGCTCTGTGAGCAGCTGCCAGGAGGTCACTGCAGGATCCATGTGGGATCCAGCACGGACTCCCCAAGGGCAGCGCTGGGGTCGGTGTGATGGCAGGAGGAGACAGTCCTGTCCCCTCAGCTCTGCGTTGTGGACAGGACTCATGCTCAGCAGCCGCCATCTCGCTCCAAGGGCTGCGATTCCCCCAGAGCAGCGATTACAACCCTGAAATTACAGTGGGAACAACTTTATTGTACAGGCGAAGGGTTTAAATGGGGGCAAATCTTGCGGGAGAGGTAATACCTTTTATTAGGTGGAGAAAACAAATTAGCTTTCAGGTACACAAGCCCTTCTTAGCATTATTGTGGCTGTTATTATCCTAGATTGGGGCTATTAGAAATGAGGACATTGCAGCAGAGGCGAGCACGTTCTGCAAGTGTTTCGACCTGCTGCTAACCGCTCTCTGCTGACAAGAATTTGCTTAATAACACGTTGGAGCGGCACTGCCCTCTCGGTGCCACCTTGGACCTGCCGACCTGGTGGGGATTTGTCCCCTCATGGTATTTCAGGCCCCAAATCCTCCCACCTTTGCTCCAGACGAGCTCCGGGCCAAAGGACGTGTCCAGGCTGAGCCCTCTGCTCCCTGGGGGAGTCTGGAGGCCTCTCCTGGCCGCGTGGAGCCCTGACAGGATTGCAGGGGGTGTCGTGGCCCCTGCCTGCGCTGGAGGCAGCCGGGCGGCTCCGTGTGCACATGCAGCCGCTCATGTCGCCGCCGTCTGCCATGAGCGGCCCAGCCAGTTTTTCCACTCCCAATGCGAGGCCGGGGAGGAGGCGACAACGCTCAAATAGGCCAGAGCGCCGGGTGTGAGCAATGAGGAGCTGCTCACCGTGTCCCGCTCCAGGTGAGGCCCTTTCCCGCCCGCTGTGTCCCGCTCCAGGTGAGGCCTTTTCCCCCCCACCGCCCTTGTATCCATGCCCGGCCACTGGAGCCAAGGCCATGCCCTGCACTGGGCACCTGGGATGGGGTTAGTGGCAGGTGGGAAATGAAGGGCAGTGCTGGGAGGTCTTTGCCTGCCCACCAGCAAGGGCTGGGCTTCTCCGTGGGCTCCCACGGCATCCCCCATAGGCATTAGCTTGGTGATTTTTGATGGTTTTTAGGTTAAAGAGCAGGCACTTTGCATGAGCAGTTGCACCTCGAACTGGCGGAGATGAGCCAGGTTGCTTTTTGCTGCTGATGAGGTTTTAACTCGGCGCTGCTGGTGCCTTCAGAAGCTGCTCTACAGGTGCTCAGCATTGCCCTCAGGAAACACCCATCTCTTAAGAGCATGGATGCAGCCACAGATGGGGTCATTCTGTGGGCTTGAGGGCATCACTTTGGTGCAGGAGCAGAGGCTGTTTCCCAGTTGCCTGCTCTGGAAGAGGAGGAAAGACCCCATTCTTCTCACTGCCTGGGCCCAGCTGCCTCTGCTATTTCTTGCACTTTGCTCCTTCTATTTTCAAGGAAAGACACCATTTTTCCTTGGAGACTTTTCCCCCTGTCACCTTTCTAGGCCCCTCTCAACGCTCCACCTTTTCCTGCGGTTGCTCCCTGCCTCCTCTCACCCTGCTCACTCCTCCCAAGGGGTCTCCTTCCTGTCACAGCTTCCAGAGAGCCCCAGGGCACCTTTTTTACCACCTTGCCCTTCCTTCCCTCAAAATATTCCTGTAATTCCTGTCCATTTGAGGCTGATTTGGAGGTGGATTTGGAGACACCTGTATCCCGTGCCCTTCCACGCTGCGTTTGCAGGTCTCTGCATCTCGGCTCGCTCGGCCCTTTTCTGTTTGACGGTCTCGGGAACCACCGCGACATGTCGACCATCCTGAAGTGTGAGTGTGCGGGACCGCGGCGGGATGTGGCCAGTGGGTCCATGTGCGCCCCGGCCGACCGCGCTCTGTGTCCCGGTGCAGGGTTCGGACGGGAAGATAAGGAGGGCGAAGAGACGGAAAAGGACAAGGAGGAGGAGAAAGGAAGAGAGGAGAAAGAGGAAGAAAAAGAGAAGGACAAGGAGGAGGAGGAAAAGGAGGAGAAGGAAAAAGAGGAGGAAAAAAGAGAGAAGGACGAGGAGGAGAGAGAAAAAGAGGAGGACAAGGAGAAAAAGAAGAGGAAGCAGGAAGAGGTAAGGGAAAGCTGGGACCTGGCTTTTCCTCCTATTTCACCTCCAATGGGACATGTGGGGCTGCAGCAGCTGGCAGTGATGCAGGTGCCGATGCCACCTTGCAACATTCCCAACACCCAGCGCCTCTCTGTCCCTGGCCCAAAACACAGATAGGATTCCGGGAGGCTCCTGGCTGTCCCGCTGTGATGTGTCCTTCCCTCTTCCCCTGCAGGGAGACGGGCAAGCGGCGGGCGGCAGCAGCAGCGGCTCCAGCGGCGACTCGGAGGAGGTAACTCCCCAACCTGCTCCCTGCTCCAGCCTGGGCAGCGGGAGAGCCACCCTGTCCCCCGGGGCCTCTCCTGCCTGCAGCCAGTCTGGGCACTGAGCATCTCCTGGGGTGAAACCATGGCCTCTCTTATGGCTGGCCCTGGCTAACACGTAGCCTCGTGCCAGTGCTGGGGATGTTGTGAGGCTGTGAAATGCTGGCACAGAGATCCCAGCTGGCATTCCCTGCTCCACAGCCCAGCTATTCCATTGCACGCCAGCCCTGTGGCATCTCAGTGCCTTAATCCTGGCATGGATGCTGTAACTGCCCCAAAGAGGGGACGCAAAACAACGAGCGCCCCTTCACGCTGCTTGCTTTTCTTTTCCCTCTTCCCACAGGACTGTGGCAGCAACAAGGAGGATGAGGAGGATGAAGACTAGTGTTTGGGTGCCGGAGCGGTGCCGCGCGGGAGATGCGGGATGCGGGCAGCGTGCGGGACCCCTCGGGCCCCTCTCAGCCCAATAAAGGTTTCTGGGTGTCCCAGAGCGCTGCCCTTCGTTCCTCCAGCAGAGCCGCGGCCTCCGTGTCCGTGTGGCCAAGCGGCCACGGGCGCCCGCGACCTCCGGCTTAACCAAAGCGGCGAGAAACAGGGTTTATTGGGGAGGGAAATGCTACAGTGCAGAGCGTGGGTTGCTCCTGGGTCCGCAGCCGGCAAAAGTGAGAAAAATGGGAAAAATGGGGAAAAATGAGCAGCCACTGCCATCTGCCGGCTCGGCGCTTCCACTGCGGCCAGGCCGGCGGCCGCGGTGAGGGGCGCGGGGCCGCATCCCGCAGCGGGAATCGTCCTGGGGGCCACGCAGGGCTCCGAAAGGCTCCGCTGCCCCCGCATCCCGAACCTGCGTGTCCCGGGACTCCCGCTCCAGCTCTGCTCCGGTCTCCAGCAGCAAACCGGGAGCACAGCAGGATTGAGGCGGCAGCAGCAGGACCTGACCTGCTGCTGCTGGATGCACTAAAGCAACCCGGACCCATTGCCATAATTAAACCCAGCAGTCTTCAGCAAGGGGTCTCCTCGCTGCGCTGCTGCCTGCCTAGTGTTTTGGGGAGGAATCTAGATATTTTTAAGAGTATTCTGCTGAGCGAAGCAGGAAGGCAGAGCTTTGCTGTTAGCACAGATTCTAGACAAACTTTGAAAGCCAACATCGTGGAGGATTTTACTAGAAACCTCAGGCTGTGGCTCCAGACATTGTTTTCATGGAGCAAACAGGGCTCTTGTGTAATTGCGGCAAGCAGCCGGAGCGATGCTGAGGAACGTTGTCCCAGATATCCAGCGTGGAGATCAAAGGGCAAACATGGAGGCAGGGAGAACAAGCAGCTCCCAGTGCTGAACCGGGTCCAACACGGGTCTGGCTGCAGTGCAGGGATGTAGTCGGGTGATCAGGGTGTCTTGGTGACCCCCCATACAGCGCCCGTCCCCTGCGGTGCCAGTGCATGGGACTCGGGCACAAGGTGCAGCCTCCTTCCAGACGTGATCCTGGACCATGGTGCTTTTTACTGCCCTTGGATGGAAAGCTGCAGAAATACCCCAGAGATAAGCCTCTGCCTTTGCTTTTTAAGCTAACAGTTGGAAGTTTTTAAGGGTGCTCTGCCAGGGCCTATTTTCTGCCGTGCCTGCAGATGCTCAGCTGGAGCACAGAGGTGCCTCATTGCACCCAGGCTGTTTGGCTGTGGGTATTGCCCTGGCTCAGGAGAAAGAGCCAAAGCTAAAACCACCCCGTGCACCTGAGCAGCTCGCAGAAGGTGATGCAGCCTCAGGCTGCCCTGGTCCCTGCACCCGGGTGTCCTGGATGGGCAAACGTGGAGCGGGCAGATGTCCTCTTTGCTCCATGCGCTTCGTGGGGCTGCTTCATGGCACTGCATGGGGCTCCGTGCAAACAGCCACGGCAGCCAGAGCCCTGCGGCATCAGAGCCTAAAGCAAAATTAGCCCTGGGATTAGCCAGCATTTGCCCTGGGGATGGAGGGATTCACTTTCCCCTGGCCAGCTTTTGCTTCGCCACATGGGTAGGAGGCTGTAAAAGTGCTTAGCAGAGGAGGTGAAAAGTGGGCAATTCCCTGGGCTTTTGGAGCTGCAGAGGATGCTCAGCTCCGCAGTGAGCTGCCGGGGACCAGGCACTCTCCGTGAGGCCGGACATCATGTGAGGTGGCAGCAGGGCCACATTCACGGGAGTGTTGGGCTTGCTGGAAGCATCAGCAAGGTCCAACCCGGGTTCATCCAGCGCCGTGAGCAGCCCGTTGCATAAGGCTGGCGGAGGGGTGGAGTAGGGAAAGGCCGGCAAGAGAAACTGGCAGCCGTGGAGTTACTTAAGTCTTGTTTATCCGCGTTTACTCCGCTTTATATAATAGCCCTGCACGGCAGCCGGCAGCAGGGGGGCTCAGGCGGCCCCTGCTCCCGCCGCCCCGGGGCCGCTGCAGCCACCGAGACCCCCCAATGGCACCGGGCAATGCTCGGCACGGAGAGTGGGAGGAGGAGCCCATCTCCCTGCCCTGTCGTGCAGGGATGCCCCTAAGCACAGATATCTTATGCAAACACTGATGATTTTGGAACTAAAAGGTTCACTCTTTATTTGGATATGAAATTATTCATCTTGCACCAGGGCTGCATTCAGTTAACCCTGGTGTTTTATGGCATAAACTGCCATAAAATCTTTCCTTGTTCCCAAGTGACCTCTTTCATGGAAATTTTTAAAGCATGTTTTTTTTTTCTTCATTCCACCAGGAAATGGCAATAGTTAGAAATCCTGACTGTCCTGAAAACTGATTCCTGCAGCCCGGCTTATGACCTGCCAGTCACCACAGAGCACCAGGCAGAGGTTTCCTATCAGACAACTTTTTCTCATTACAAGCTAAATAATAAGAAAAGCAAAACTAAATCAATACGCATCCTGCAACCAAATGGTGTTTCACAAGGTCAGACCTCTGCTTCTCCTGCTCCCTGAAGAGCGCGCAGACTCCCTCTTCTCTACACCGCATCCTTCTACAATTCCCTTGTTCTAAATGGGACTGGGTGACATGACCCCACAAAGATACAGGCCCCATGTTATCAAGGATGACACCAATCCTTTGGAGTGATAGCGCTTGCTGCAACGTAGAAGTGGAGTCATGTCCTGGGAGTGGGACCCTATGGCTCTTCCATCCCTGTCCGCTTGGCTCTGGGGCTCCTGCATGAACACCCATGGAGAAGGAGATCTCCAAGTACTTCATGTGGGACTTGCTCCCCAGACTGAGACAATGTTTTGCCAACCTCTTAGCCAAATGTTTGGCTCCAGAGAGTAAAATGAGCCAGATATGGATCTGGGTTCTCCTCCCTCATGTCTCAGGTTTCCAGGACTTCAGGCATGAGCAGTTACATGAACATTACATTTCAGCTCTGTGCCCAACCAATCCACAGGATAGTCAACTCATTTCTCTAGGAATGATGTTGCCTTCAGCAAAGCCTGCATGACTCAGAAAGGAAAATATTAAGATTTTCTTTAAAGGAAAATATTAAAGTTTTCTTTAATTCCCCAACCCTCTTTATCCTCTGAACCTCCTCACAGAGAGCGCCAGTGTTTCTATGAGCTCCCAGCCAGCTGAGTTTCACGATTCAGAAATGAGACCATGTAATTGACGTGGTTGCCCCCTGGCCAGTGCATAGTCAGCACAGCTCAGACCTCGAAAAATGGACATCAAGGAGCAGGGTGGCAATTTGCACACATCTGTCAGAAAGCAAACCAGGCACAGGGCAGCTCCCCTTGTTGCACACCCAGACCTGACCCTTCCGAGAGAGAAGGTTTTATTACAAAAGACAAGCTGTGGTTACAGACACGAAGTCCCCCGCGTCACCCGTTTCTGTTTGCTTTTGCTTCATCAACCACATCTGGCTTTGAGCTACATGTGGCAAACACAGAAACTTAGTGGCTGAAGGTTATTTCAGTAATAGAATATCGATATATTACTGACTATATATATTTGTATAGAGAAATATAATATAGAAATATAGAGAAATATAGAGAGAGGGCACAACGTTCCCAGCATCTTGCAAGTGAAGGTATCCTGACATGCACACAGGGCACTCACGTCTGCACAGAGAAGGCAGCGCCCACACGTAGCTGCTCTCACCTCTGTGTCACTCCTTAATCCCCAATGTATCAAACAAACGCCAACATAGACAGCAGATATTTACCAAAAGGCATCAAATTAATCTCTGATACAAAAGCACTGATTCCTACGGCAAGTTGTGCTGTGAACAACCTGGACCACTTTAACAAGGCTGTGCAAGAGCCAGGCACAACCAGTGTGTGTGGATGAGAGCCACAGGAGGAGGAGCAGATTGCTATTGGAATGACACCTGGAATTCCTCACACCAAATTGACCCTGGGCTGCTTCCCACCTTTCACATAATAGAAAAAAAATCCATTGGACTCCATTGCACATAGCACATAGCACAAAATCCATTGCACATAGCAGCTAAAGTCAACGCAATCTGTTCTGCATTATGCAAAACACAAAGTCCTCCTGTGGCCAGGCAAATGTTTAGCATTAAGCATTTAAAGCTTTCTCTTTTTTTTCTATTTTTTTTTTATTTCCCCCCCAGTATATGCTGGGTCAGCACAAACACTTCAGCAACAAGCAAAAACGCTTGCCGTCCACAAACAGCTCAGCTCTCTGTGGAATGCAGAAAACAAATTGTTCTTGCACTGGCGGTACCGCGGCCGGGTTTCCAGTGCATCTGCACGTTGCGGCTGATTGATTTTTAACTGCATTATGCAAAGGGGGCAGCGGGGCCTCGCTGTTCACGAGGCGCCGAGGAAGCTGCGCGCGGGGATTGCTCATGGCGAGGGACGGAACAGGGCAGGTCCCGTGGGAGCAGCGCGGTATCTCCGTCAGGGTCTGGCTGGGTCCATGTAGGACGTTGCTCTTGTCACCCAGCGTTAACTCTCCGGGGCACAGGTTGCTGTCAAGGCCTTGCAGACGTCGCTGCAAGGCCATGTCAACCAACAGCAGCCCCACTGCACGGCTCAGGCAGCACAATTTGGTTCTTCTGGAGCTCTTGGGGTATCCTACCTGTTTCCACCACAACTGGGGAGGGAATGTGGGATAAAAGCCTGGGAAGAACTCCCTGTGGCAACTGCACCTGCGGTTCCTGGTACCCTGCTGAGGGTCCTAGGTGCTCGCATGAAGTTTGGGGACCCACAGTTGAGATCCTGTCTCAGCCTGGAGCTTTGTGTTTCCCTGGCTGACCTGGTTCTAGCAATGGCCAGAACTAGAACACGTGGACTGGGTCTGGTGTAAATGAACATCCCTCCCGGCCGCTCCACAGGGCTGTGAATGCACCTGGGACAGCCCGCATCCCTCCCGGCTGCTCCACAGGGCACCGAATCCCCCTGGGACACCCTGCATCCCTTCTGGCTGCTCCATAGGGCTCTGAATCCACCCAGGATGCCCCACATCCCTCCTGGATGCTCCATAGAGCTCCAAATTCTCCCGGGATGCCCCACATCCCTCCTGGCCGCTCCACAGGGCTCTGAATGCACCCGGGACACCCCGCATCCCTCCCAGTTGCTCCATAGGGCTCCAAATCCTCCCGGGATGCCCCACATCCCTCCTGGCCGCTCCACAGGGCTCTGAATGCACCCGGGACACCCTGCATCCCTCCCAGTTGCTCCATAGGGCTCCAAATCCTCCCGGGATGCCATGCACCCCTCCTGGCTGCTCCATAGGGCTCCAAACCCTCCCAGGACCCCCCGCATCCCGGCGGCGGCTCCGGCTGCTCCCGTTACGAAACGCGGCCGGGGCGGGCGGGGCGGGGCGCAGCCAATGGCGGCCCCGCCGCCCGTTATGTAAAGGGG
>JAUBOD010001004.1:2146662-2189162 GCA_032353885.1 Nothura maculosa
TGGGCCGCGCCGCCTCGCGCCGCGGTGAGTGCGGCCTGCGGGGCAGCGGGGCGAGCGGCGCGCCGGAGACCCGCGTGGGGGCGCGGGGGGAACGGGCGTCCTCGGAGACCCGCGTGGGGGTGCGGGGGAACGGGCGCCCTCGGAGCCCCTCGTGGAGCCGCGGGGTGTGGGGGTGCGGGGGGACCGGGCGCTCTCGGAGCCCCGCGTGGGGATGCGGGGGGACTGTGCGCCCTCGGAGCCCTGCGTGGAGCCGCGGGGCGCAGGTGGGACTGGGCGCCCTCGGAGTCTTTCATCGGGACGCGGAGGGAATGGATGCTCTCAGAGTCCTGCGTGGAGCCATGGGCTGCGTGGGGACCGGGCGCACTGGAGCCCTGCATGGGGGTGCAGGAGGACCAGGTGCACTGGAGCCCTGCATGGGGATGTGAGGGGACTGGGCACCTTCAGAGCCCTTCGCGGAGCCGCAGGGCGTGCGGGGACTGGGTGCCCTCGGAGTCCTTCATCGGATCACGAGGGGACTGGGTGTCCTCGGAGCCCTTCACAGGGTGTGGAGGCTGCGCACGCTCGCCCAGCTTGGAGGCACCGGCTTCAGCGCCCCTGCCTTTCCGCAGGGCTTGCAGGGGTGTGTGGTGGGGCATGCTTAGAGCCAAGGGCTCCCTGAGTTCTTGGAGGTGGCTGGGGATGCTTCAAGGCCAGTGAAAGAGCTTGGGCTGGTTGGACCCAGGGTGGAGAGGCTGTTGTGTGACATGCTGGGACCTTTGCAGACCAGGGCAGATGCTCCTGAAGCCCCCAGAGCGTGACAGGAGCACAGCCCTGGACACGCTGCAGAGCAAGAGCCTCTCTGGCCCCTGCTGGGACAAGATATTGGTCTTCGGGGTCAGGACTTTGCCTGGGGACTTGGTCTGCTTTAATGTGAGGCTGCCATGGAGCTTTGCGGAGTGCTCTGGTTAAATAAAAGGGGTTACACAATGTGTCTGGAGCAGCAGGGAGTCGGGCAGAGGAGGCCGGAGGTCCCTTCCAGAGGAGTGTTTCAATAGCAGCAGCGCCCGCGTTGCGCTCGCTCGCTGCACGCCGAGCACCCAGCGCCATGAGCAGGGTGTATGGGTACATGGCACCCAAAGTGTTTGCACGCCATGCACTCACCGTGCAGCACAGCTGCCCTGCGAGGTGGGCTCTTACCCTCTCCCTGCTGCCATTCTCACGTTTTTGTCTTATGCAACAGTGCACTCAATACCTCCTTTAAAGCAGCTTCTACTACAGAGCAAGGCTTTCCAAGTGCTTTCCAAGTCTTTCTCCACTATAAGGACAGGTCCCTGAAGGACAGGACAGTCAAGGTTAGGGCAGAGAGGAAAGGGGGATTACAGCTGTGGCTCATATATCAGTGAGCACACGTTCATTGCGTGAACTCTGACATGTGGTTGGTGCTTTGGGGATGTGATTTTCCAGCTTGTGTGGTCTGCAGAGCACTTTCAAACTTCACAGCATCTTTTGGGCTGCTCTTTGTGCTTTATCACCCATGACTGCAGCCTCACAAGAGCATGTGGTTGTTGGGGTAGTTCTGTGGACCACTTAGTGTCCCACTCAGCAATCCTACCACATAAACTGTTGCTTCTGGCAACAAAGCCTCCAGCCAGCCCTACCCAAAGAACAAGCTCTTCTTGCTCAGGAGATTCTAGCCCTAAAATAAATTGTCAGCTTTTCATCTTCTGTTTTTTTTTCCTTTTCCTTTTTTTTTTTTTTCTTTCTCTAATCAAACAAAACTTGCACTGTAACGAGTAACACAGGAGGACTTCTAATGCGCTGGGAGCTTAGAGAGCACTATCAGTCATTCATCGGCTGCCAGGCCTGCCAGCTGGCTGACGTCCCTAATGTCTAATGATATCATCGACGAGAAATAGCTGCAGCTGAAGAGAAATGCAGAGTTTGTAGCCCGATTTTACACATCTTGTTTTCACTGAATCCATTGCTGTATTGCCAGGCAGTGCAAGTGTCTCAAATGCACAGTGGTTCATGTGGAAAACAAGCCCCTAGACTTTGTACCTGCTTATTCATCTCTAGCTGTCATTAAGTACTGCAGTGTCTCTAGGTCCCTGGCGTGGGGACAGACAGTGTAGTAGATTCCCAGCCTTTCTGAACTGAATCTAAGCTCATGGGATAAGTGGAAATAAGCCGGGAGTGGCTGTGTTTTGCAGGCAGTGAAAGGCAGTAGCTGGGCAGAGCCTTCCTGCACCACCACAAGACACAGCAGGAGGATGAGGGGCTGCAGGAGCCTGGCCATGGTAACAGCAGCAGCAGGTTTGGGGGACAGGCTCCTGCAAAGTTGCATCTGGTGCCTCAGTCTTGCCCAGGTTTTGCTGCCAGCCCTGCAGCCTCTGCAAAGCCCTTTGCCCTGGTAAATGAAGCTCTAGAGCCTGAACGTGAGTCCTTGCTTATGATGCCAGTGCGGCCTCAGATTTGTGGGAAAGGGAGAGGAGGTTTTGCTGGCTGCAGCCCATGCCCTGGCTCTGAGGAGAGGGCAGTGTTTAACGCTTCCATCACGATGCCTGTGCTGTTCTCTGTGTTCCTGGAGGCCGAATATTCACAAGGTGAAAGGAGCTGTGTTGCAACCTTGGAATGGGCCGAGGGATTCAGCTGGTGTCCGACCGTGGCACCGCAGCCCCGCGGCTCCTGCCCCAGTCGGTGCTCTGGGCAGCCCTGCCCTGGTGCAAGGCTGAGGTCTGTGCACACTGCCCTGCCTGTCCTGCAGAAAGCTGGGAGCTGGCAGGAGCAGCCCCTTGTCCCAGGGGACTGGGGGCACCTCTGTGTGCCCTCCCACCCCAGAAGCAGGTATCTGTAGCCCTCAACAGCAGCCTCCTCTGCAACTTGTTCAGTATGAGGTGAAGCCCAACATGGGGTTATTGACCCATTGCCTAAGCTAGGTAAGGCACTAGCGTGTTGGATATAGGTTATCTCCACAGCAAACTGTGATATAACGGGGTGGATCTGTGAATGTACCAGAGCTCAAGCCCACAAGTGTGACCACACCTGACTTCTTCTGTAATCTGTGTGGCAGGAGTGCTGATTTGATTAGTGGTTGACTGTTTGCAACATTGATGGCGTACATGGAAAGGAAGGTTCTAATGGGGTTTCTATGAGGTGGGAGAAAGAAGGTCTTCATGGCCAGCAGCACCTATGGGAGGTGTTTCCCTGCTCTGTGGAGATCCCAAGCAAGATCAGCAAGAGTTTGCTCCCTGCAAGCTGGATGAGTAAGAACCGGGTACAGAATTCCCTTTCCCCATTTTGGAAAATCTCAGCCTTTTTCTTGTACTTGGAAACATCCTCAGGTTGGGACTGACACTAGGACTTGTTGATCTGCCAGCTTTGCCTTGTTCACAGCAGTCAGCCCACAGGATGCTGGGGCAGATCTGGAGTCCCCCTTGTAGCTCCCGTGGCTTTCCGTCTGCCCTGGGCTACAGCTGGCAAGCTGCTGGGTCCAGCAGGCTCTCTAGGTTTTGTGACCGCAGGTCTCCGCAGCTGCTGGCTTGTTTTGTAACTTGTTATTGTGGCTCTGCAGGGTGAATCATATTGCAGCACCTCCCATGGCAACAGCCACCATTGGGAGGATGTACGTGATGATACACCCTTTCTCCAGCAGCCGCGTCCCTAAAGGATGGCTGTGAGCACAGACACCATCGCAGGCAAACAAGGTGGTGCTGAAACAGAGCTCCAGGGCATCCGTGAGATCCTGTGGCTGAGAGCTTTCCAGGGCAATAGGGAATACTGAGGGCGAAATAAAGAAATTTGTAGATGGCAAAATCTCCTTAAGCTTTTCCAACTGTGGCAACTCAGAGTGTGGGTCTGTGGAAACTCGTGGTACAAGTAATGACATTTCTGTTTCCAGAGGCAGATGATGCTTCCCTGTGCCAGGCGGAGCCATATGTGACATTGAGACAGTGTCCAGAGGCACTGGAGGACCTGGATGTGGTGTGCAGGATTAAGCCTGGACATGGTGAGGTGAGTAGAGGAAATACTGGGGAGTGTGGGCACCAGCTCTACATATTCCTTGCTCTGGCAACAGATTTTGGAGCAAAAGCCTTGGAGAAAGGACTACTGTGCTGCTTCCTGAGCTGTGTCACTAGGCTGGGCTAGGAGGAAGCTGTGCTTTGAGTTGGCTGTTTTGTCCAAGCCTCTGACTGAAAGAAATACTGGGGAAAAAAGCGTTGCCTGTGTCTTGTAGCCTGCCCATGTTTTGCTCTGCAGAGCTTCAGGAAAGGGAAGGTGCTCCTGAAGCTGGGGCAAAGAGCTGGAGCCCAGCTGGCCTTTGAGCACTGCCTTGCGCCGAGTCCCGCTTTCCCGGCTGCTCGGAGTGGGCTGGAGCAGGAGCATGGGAAGGGTCCTCCCGAGGCTGAGCTCTGCTCTGAGCCATAGCGGGGTGTTCCCGTGCCCCTAGGTTGGTCCCTGAGATGAGCTTTGCCTCCGAAGGACTCGTGCCCAGCTTTGCTGCTCTGGAGCATGGAGGGCCGGTTCCCTGCATGTGAATTTACCTGTGGAGAAAAATGCCTTCCTTGTCTGCAAGCCCCTGGTTCTTGCAGGGTTTAGCTGGTCTCATGGGCAAGTGTCCAGGCGGGAGGGGGCCTATAGACAGTGTTGGTGACAACCAGCGCCAAAACAGCCAGTAAGCAGCTGTCACTGGAGGCTTTTCTGCATCTGATTTCTGTCCAGCACCCAACCCAGTACTGAAATCACTGTCACCCCCTCTGTCAGGGGCAGAGTCAGAGGAATGACCATGTGTGTCCTGATCACTTGTTCCTTTCTGCTCCTTTTGAGTGGCAGAGAACATGAGTTCCAGACTATTAGTCATGTCTTTTTATTCACTGTCTCATCCTAGTCTGGCTTGGCTGTTGGTTTGATGAAGGGCTCAGCTAATGTTAAACAAGATGCCTGTACTGTGCCCTTGAGAGGCTGTGGGGAACAAGAGGTTGGGTTTAGGGCTCTCAAGGGATTGAACATGGCAGGCTGGGCATCTTCCCACTCCCTTCTTCTGAGGCATCAAGACTGAGCCATGTCCTGTCCTTGCAGATCCTTGCACAGGATGTTTCTCCTTGTCCAAGCTCAACTGAAGAGCTCCCAGCTGCTGCCCATGAGGGCACATGGAGCACCAGCGCAGGGGAAGAAGTGTCGAGCGCTGGGTTTGCACCCATGTCTGCACAGGAGCACGCTCAGGTGAGAAAGCCTGCAGTGATCGGAGGCACTCATGGGACCTACTTACTGTCCCTTTGGCACATTCCAGATTGGAATGTCCCTGTGTGAGCATCCAGCATAACCAACAGGTCAGTGCATAATAATGCACAGAAATGCTCCGGTACCACAGGCTGTTGTGTAGATGGGGCTCGGTGATGTGCAGAGGGAGCAGGGACATCAGGTTTGATTTTTGTATTTTTTTCCGCTCTGCATTGTCCAGGATCGAGAGGGACCAGTGGAGAATGGCAAAGCGGACACTGTCCCTAAAGGTGGCCAGTTGATGCACAATCTTTCCCCACTGGAGAGACAGCAAGACTCAGATGCAGAGAGCCAGGAAAGGCAGTTGTCAGGTAAGTGTCATCAGAGGTACCAAAATTTTATCTTTGGCAAAATTCCTGTTTAAAATACATGTAGATGCTGAAATCTTGTTTGTGGCATGCCAGAGAAGTGGAGATCCCAGGGTGCCCATGGGGCAGCTCCAGCTGTCACACATTCCACACATGGAAGCAAGGGGATCTGAGCTGGTGAAAGGATACCAGATCTTTGGACCTGTTTTGAAAACGTCTAGCTAAAGCTAGATATCATTTGTTCCTTTTGATACATGGAGTCACAAGGAGACTTCCTTTGAATTGCTGTGCCTAAAACCTGTCGGAATCAGTGCAGAGGTGTAAACAGTCAGTTATCCAGCTGCCTTGTTCTCTAGCCTGCCCTGCCTGCTTGGCGTGTCCTGGTGACATGAACGGGGTGAAATCCTGCACCCTCTGAGAGGCAGAGCACCAGGCCACGTCATAGTTCCTGCTTGTCTTGGCAATGAGGAAAACCTCAGCATGTCTCCTAGGGAGTGTTATTTTTCCGTCTTTTTCTCCCACTAGACAGTGAAGAGGAAGCAGCAGCAGATGATGACTGGCTGTACCTGGGGGACCTGCTGAGCCTATCCGACCTGGAGTGCTCCCTCTGCATCCGGTGAGCTTTCCAGACTGTGAGCTGTCAGGATGAAGAAGAGGCTCCTGCCAGGGTTTCTTTCCTTGCCTGGAGCTTTCTTCACACCCTAGCAGCAAACTTAGTTCCCAGCACTGTACAAACACAGGTTAAAGTATAAGAGAAAAGTGAAGAAGAAGGTATGGAAGCAGGCTTTCCCCTGTAAGGCTTGGAAGGGCTTATATCCACTTTCCTGACTGAACTCAACATTTCTACATCTGTATTGCTCATAACATCAGTGAAGAGGTGGAGATATTCAGTGGGGTCAAAGATCTTAAGCAGTGATTGCTTTTCGTAGCCACAGCCCAGAACAGGAAGACTTTGCCTCAGGAAATTGCCATTTAATGCAGTCATTGCAGTCCCAGAGAGGGAAATTAGACAAGTTCTGTGCATGCAAGAGGTGGGAGAGGAGACCAGGGTAGAGCACGTGCCTGTGTGCCAGGCCCGGGCAGGGCTGGGTGAGCACATACAGCCAGAGGGCCTGTTGAAATCGGGAGGTTATTTCCAGTGTGTGCCAGGACCTTGAGCACTTGTTCAAGCACCCTCTGGCAGAGTTTTGCTGCCACACGTGCAGGATGGTCAAGGTCTGCTAGGCAGCAGTGTCTTCTAGGTCTGGGCACAGCGTGAGGGAATGGCTGCCTGTGAGGGCCCTGCAGAGCAGGTGACAGACCAAAGCTGTATCTGGTGTGAGTTAGGTGAACTGAGAGCTCTTGCTGCATCTGAGAGCAAGGAAATGTCATGCTCAGGAGGAATTTGGATTCAGTAGGCAGATAAAGGAGGAAGTAACAATGTGCACTATATCTAGGTGGCTTCCACATCTCCAAGCAGAGCATCTCAACATCTCCAAGCAGAGCTTTTCTGAGTCCATTTCATTCCCAATCCCAGAGCCACCTGTGAGCAACCTGAGTGACTTGCTGCCTGCTCTGCTCTTGGAACTAGGGGAGGAGGAAACACCTCATGTGGCTTACACCATTGTGCACATCCAGCAGTCTGATCCCAGAGCCCTGGTTTAAAAACATTAAACCCGTTAGGAACCTGTAGTTCAGGAGCCTTTAGAACCCCAGCTACAAGCAAAGTTTAGCTATGCAGCTTTAGTGAGGGCAAACTTCACAACAGTGTAATGCTTGACCATGGAAAACACAGCATGAAATAGCATTCAGTGGTGTCTTACCATGCAGTATTTATCTTTGAAGGAGGTTTTCTTCAATCTGCTGCTTTTTGGGTTGTTTTGCAGCTTGTTCTTCGAGCCTGTGACAACGCCATGTGGGCACACCTTCTGCAAGGAGTGCCTCGAACGCTGCCTGGACCACAGGCCCAACTGCCCCCTCTGCAAACAGAGCCTGAGAGAGGTGAGGTTGTGTGGTCCATTGGGATGGAGCCTAAGGGGGTGTTGGGATGTGCTGGCTCTGGCTGCAGGCAGGGTGCTGGGGCTGGGGTGGGAAGCTGTGCTGTTTGCCAAGGATGTTATACAAGGACTGCATAGCTATGAGAGACAGGACTTTGCATTTAGATGGGCTATAAGACTAAATCAGAGCAGTTCTCTGTGCAGCAGACTAAACCAGAGCAGCCTCCAACCAGAGGCTCTGGCTGGAGAGCATCACATCAGTCACTTTATCTTTGTTGTTCTGATCTGAAATTACTCTCAGCTCCCATGTAAGTGAGTGTGACTGGGAGCTTGGGAGGGCCTCTGGAGCTCCCCTCCTGCTCTTATCCAACCTCTTTCTGGGTTTCCTTTCTTTCAGTACCTAAAGGCTGGCAGTTACAACCCCAGTGTGCTGCTGCAGGAGATCATGCTGGCCGTGTTCCCTTCCCAGCTGGCCGAGCGGAGGGCGCTGCACCAGGCCGAGATGGCAGAGCTCTCCAAGTAAGCAGGGACCGTGGAGGGAGCATGCAGAGAAGCAGGGCAGGGGCTGCCTGCATCACACAGTGCTGCTGTGGCCTGGGTCTGCTTGAGCTGCCTCTGTCCTGCCTCCAGGAGTGGGACACAGCACTGCTGGGAGGGTCCAGATGTGCCTGGCGCACATGTGGGAATGGGGGGCTGCTTTGGGAGGGCTGGTCTGTGAACAGAGCCTGTCCTTGGGCTCTTGGTGATCTGAGTAAAGGCTTTAGTGTCAGTCTCAGCCAAAGTATCCCTCTTGGGACAAAGTACCTGCAGATCTGCTCCAGGAGGGCAGCCAGGATCCAAGCTGGGACTCGGTGGGAGTTGTTTCTTGAAGGTCTCAAGCCCTTCCTCCTCTCCTTCAGTCTGACCAAGAACATCCCCATCTTTGTCTGCACGATGTCCTTCCCAGGCGTCCCGTGCCCTCTGCACGTCTTCGAGCCCCGCTACCGCCTCATGATGCGGCGATGCCAGGAGACTGGCACCAGGAGGTTTGGCATGTGCATCTATGAGAACGGAAAAAGGTGAGTCCTGGCACCTCTCCTGCCCTTCCTGCACTGCTCATTTGCCCCTCTATGTGTCCCTCCCAGCGTCTTTTCTGTCCAGGAGCATGCAGAAAGCTGCATAGCTGGTGTTACCTCAGAGGTCCTGAGATAGAAGGATAGTGTGGTGCTATGCTGGGCCATGGGGGCAGGAATTGAGCTCAAAGCTCTGTGTGGGGCTCCTAATAACTCAGCTGGGAGTCACTCATCTCACGTGGTGCATTTTTAGAGGTGCTAGATCACCCCATTTCCTTCAGAAGGACTCCAGGTCATAAGTAAGAGTTAGCTGCAAGTCTCGCAAATCCTAATTAGTACCAAGAGGAGGAGCAGGATACAGTTGGGAAGTCTGTGATCTGCATGATTGGTTGTGTCTATCAGCTTCTGTTAGTGATCACTTTAAAGCTGTTCTATATCTTAAACTATGTCTTTAACAAGCTGCAATGTATGTCTAGAATACTAACCCAAGAACTCTGACCAATATGTATCTTTACATGGGCAAATCCTCCCTGTGACCCAATCCTACTCAGGATAAATCCTTCATGGGATTTATAGCATTTTCCGGGCTTTGGGAGGATAGTCTCTGCAAGGGCTGGTTGGTTCAGGACCTCTGGATGTCAGGGCAGAATGAAGATCTTGGTATAAGGCTCTTATACCAAGCTCCAGGGGAGCTCTGTGTGTAAGCACTGTGCCCTCTATTTCCTACCCAGTGATAGCTCAGACTTTTTCTCTGAATTTGCACCATTTTAGCCCCCTTGTCTTCTTTGTGGAGATGGTGTGATGGGAAAAAGCAGCTCTCTCACCACTGACACCCCCGTTCATGCCTCCTTTTCTCTCTGTCGCTTACCCCAGCTTTGCTGACTATGGCTGCATGCTGGAGATTCAGCAGATTGAGTTTCTGGCAGATGGAAGATCCCTGGTGGATACAATAGGGAGGCGGCGGTTCCGAGTGCTGAGACGGGGCCACAGGGACGGCTACGACACTGCAGACATTGAGTATCTGGAGGACAAGAAGGTGAGGGAAGGACCAGGACAGAAATCTTCATTGCAAGGGGACAGAGGAGGCAGTTCTGCCTCGTGGAAACATGCTTGGTGGATGTGCTTTGGAGCACAGGGTGGCTGTGTCTGTCAGTGGCATTCTTTACTGCTGAATCCCAGCTGAATCCCAGCATGGATTCCAGTCATGTTGACTTTGCTGGCCTCCTTCAACAACAGTTGAATGCAAAGCTGGATGTGGAATGGGGAGGTCATCTTGACTGCAAAATCCTGGGAGCTCCTGATTATGGATAGTGAGGCGGGGTTATGGTGTGTGAATCCTCTTCCTGCTTTGTGCTGTGTAGCTCAGTCTCAGCAAACACTCTGGAGGGCAGAAGAGGTGCTGTAGGTGGGAGCAGCAGGAATAAATTTGCTCTTTGCCTCATGGCCTCTGCTCCATAGTGTTTTCCTCCTTCCATGCACCTCCTTTTCTGCTTTCCTTTCCTCCATGCAGGTGTCTGGGGAGGAGCTGGAGGAGCTGCAGTGCCTGCATGAGAGCACCTACCACTTAGCTCAGAGGTTTTGTGAGCACGGAGAGGGTGCCTCTAGACACACTTTGCAGCATGGATCCCTGCCGGAGAAGGAGGATGACATCCAGGTAATGCCTCAAGGAAGAGATGCCCTAAAGGGAAAGGGTGCAGAGGGAGCCTTTGAATCAGAGCTTTTGAAGAAAGTGCTTCCTGCCCTGACCATTGCAGATATGCTCTTTCTGCATATGTTCAGTGTGTCCCCTGGTTGGAGTTGTCCTGCAGCAGCCATGCCAATGCAGTGCTCAGAACTGGAAAATGACCGTCTCATCCAAGCAGACTATTGCCCTCTTAAACTGGCTCATACTTTGTAGGAGAGTTTTCCAAAAGCCTTGCCCAGCTCTTGCGCCTGTCTGGCCTGTTCTTTCCTCTCCTTGTTAGAGCAATGGATAAAGGGCAGCTCCACAGGGGAGTCTCCCCCTGCCTCCAGGCTGGCCAGAGCCTGAGCCCTGTCACAGGGCCTGGCCTGGTTGAGGTGCTGCAAGAGCTGTACAGCCCGGCTGGAGAGCAAAGCCTGGCCTGTGCTTTGCAAAGGAATTGTCTAAAGTCAAACAAAGGCACAAGATATTTCTGTTGCTCTGGTATAGACTCTTTCCTGGTTGCTGCTGTGTCTGGAGGCTCCCTGGGGTATGTTTGTCTGGAAATTGAATTCCTTTACCCAGCAGTTTCAAGCCTTGGGCAGACAAAAGGGCCATTCAGATGAATACCTTAGCCAAAGCTACTGCCTCTGCAGCAGCTTCCTCACTAACAAGAGCACGTTTTTCCTATCGGGGGTGCCACCCAAAGACTTCGCCTTGCTCTTGCCTGACATGAGTGATTCTTTCCCCTCTCTCACCATTAGGCTTCTGCTGATGGACCATCCTGGTGCTGGTGGCTCATCTCCATCCTGCCCCTCGACCCGTCCTACCAGCTGATGCTCTTCTCCACGACGTCCCTGCGGGTCCGCCTGGCCCAGCTGCAGCGCATCCTCATGGCACTGCTGCACCCTGGAGGGTCCTCCCTGCCCCTGCACGGCCCCCCTGGGCAGGTCTGAGGGACCTGAGGGTGCCTGCAGGGGACAGTGGCACCCAGCTGGTCTCCTTATGTTTCTCCATGGTTTTTGCACAGTTGTGTTGCCCCAGAGTGACCTCAGCAGTGAGTGGGGCACCTGCTGCCCTGGGGCTGTGGGGCAGCAGGCAGCAATTCCACGCCGTCCACGTAAGCCGTGGGAGCCACGGGCACACTGCACTGCCAGGGATGACACCAGTGAGGCCCACAAGTGGCAGCCCAGAAAACTGGGCTATATCCCAAGAACCAGAATCCTTCCATGAGCTGCTCTGGTGCCAAGGAGGGTACAGAAATGAGTGCCAGGACGCTTTTGGTTTTGGCTCTTCCTGTTTGAAGAGCAACGTAGCTTTCTAGTAAAGGGACCTGTTCTGCACTGCAGGAGAAAAGAAGGTGTTTAAAAGCTTTGGAAAGGCTGTGTTGGAATGTGCTGGAATACCCAACTTTTTCAGACCTCTGAAGCTGAAGGTTTAGCCTCCATTTGTGAGTCTGACCTGATCATCTTTCAAACTAAAATGAAGGATAAATTAATCTTGATCTTTAAATTAATCTTCGTAAGAACAATTGTTCTTACGGTGTCCTTGGCCTTGCAGTGAAGCGAGGTGACTCTAGAGGCAAGTGCCTGCCAGTCTGCACATCCCTTCTTTAGGTCTACCTAGCTCCATGCTTGCCTTTGCCATGCTGGACTGGCAGGGAACATCCCTCATGTGGAGCTGTGTGGGGATGTTGGGATTGTGTGAGCTGAGGAGACCTCATCTTTAAGTGATGTGAGATGGTGCTAGTGCCTGCTTCCATCTTCAGGTGGTAGTTGTGGGTCCTTGTTGGGCTTACACTGCAGTTTTGGACTTGGTCTCAGGGAAATGGCTTGAAGGAACAAGCCATGTGGGAGAATTAGACCTGGAAGTGGTTTTGGGAGACATTCTGCTTGTTTGTGAGCACAGCTCTGTGCCCAGTGTTCCCTGGGCAGGAAATGGGGCTCTGAGCAGCAGCCAGGCCTGGTCAGGAGCCCCGAGAACACTTCAGCTGGGTACATGTCATGGGGGCCAAGTCTCTGGGGAGGGCTGGGAAAGGCAGTTTGCAGGGTTTGGGCTGTGCCCCCTGCACAGGGCAAATGGGATGGGCTGCACATGCCTGGTGCTGCTGGAGAGCGTCACCCCCTGGGCAGCCAGGGCTGCTGCTCTCCAGAAGTCCTGAAGACTTGAGATTTTTGTCTCCCGTCCATTATGTCCTGTAAGATTGATTTGAAAATTGGGAATAATATCTTAGTGAATCATTGGATTAAATCTTTTCTGGAATCTTGTTCCTGTCTTTCCCCTATGCTTCATATGCCATGTGGGGGCTCTGTGAGCCATTATATGTGTGTGGTTGGGGCTCCTGTGTTCGTCACTGTGTGTGAGTTGGCACCCATAGGTGCACCCTGCGTGCGGGGTTCCCTCCTGCCTGGGTCTGCTGCTGAGCCCTTGCTCCCGAGGGGCTGCAAGAAGAGCTGAGGAGCTGAGGGCAGCTGGATTTGCTGCCTTGGAGCTGTGTCCTCTCTGTCTTTGCCACTGTTTCTGTGGAGCAGGGTAACACCCAGGCTCCTCTAAAGTCACAGGTCTGTCCCAGGGCATCTTTGTGTGGCTGGCAGAGCACCCTGGTTCCCACCACAGAATTCTGGTAAGTGCCTTTCTTTCCTGCAAGGTAGGGTGGGCTCGGAGCTCCCCATTCCGAGCTGCCCCTGTGCCCTGTGCTAGAGCTGTGTTGTGCAGCAAGGGGCCATTGGTGAGGACGTGGGGAGAAGCATGTGGCTGCCCCGGGTCACAAGTGTTCCAGGTTAGTGGCCAGAGAGAACCAGGGTCCAAAGCTGCTCCTGTCAGTCCTTTCTGGGGATGAGACTTGTACAAATCACTCCAGTTTGCTTGGAGTATGTTTGCAGTTTGCATATTGCCCCTCTTAGAATTAAGTTTTTCCCTTGGTCACTGAAATAAAGGCCTTTTTGTTGGTGATATTTTGCCTTTTGGCTGTACCCTGAGCACAGGGTTCCTCGGGGTATTTGGGCATCGTTGGGCTGCCTCAGGGCAGGGGGAGAAGGGAGGTGCTGGCCCTCACTGTGGCACCTGAGAAGCACTTGGTGATTGCAGCCTGTGTCAGACATCAGCAAGGCAGAGAGGGGAAGGAAATGAAAAAAGAAGGGTGAAAAACTTGCTGCAGCTCGAGTGGCGGGCTGAGATGCTGCTTGACACTGTAGATACCCTTAAGCTATCCTGTGTTTCAGAACAGAGGCTCTTAGGCTGTGTTAATGGGCTCTATGAAGAGCTGGAGCTCCAGTTTCGTCCACAACAAGGCCGGGCTGTGCCTGGAGAGGCCGGGCTCGTGCCTGCAGCCTTGTGGGCTGGGTTCCAGGCTTTCTCCAAACCCAAGGAATAAATAGGAAACAAATTTGTTGTGGGAGCAGCCCCGCTGCCAGCTTCCTCCCACACCGCAATGAGGGGAGCGCGAACCAAACCACAGGCGTTTGCAGAAAAGGGTTTAAAAATAAAACAAGCTGCAACTCCCTCGAGGAGGAGCTGCTGCTGCCTGCTGCACCACCCGTGAGGGGTTAGTGGGGCTGGATGAGGACGGGGCCGTGTCCAGCAGAGCGCAGGCCCCTGCCAATGTGGGTCTGGGCCCTGCTGTGCAGCACGTGCGAGGCTGGCGCTGCCACCCACCCTGTGCCGTGTGGCCCTGCTCCCACTAGATGTCAGGAAGAGGCCGAGCGTGGGGGACGGGGACGTGAAGCGGGGACCAGCTGCAGGCCTGAGCGGGGAGAAGAGCCACCCCCTTGTCCCTGCACAGGGATGTCCCATCCCACAGCTCTGTGCTCAGGTGGACCTGGTGTGTGGAGCTGTCCTGGCAGAACCAGGACAAAGGTTCCTGGTGTTGTGTTGAGGACACATATGGTTTTGGTGCCAACAGCCCCAGAATCCCAGCACACAGTCCTGCCCGTGCTAGAGCAGCGTGGAGAGGAGCAGCTTGGCATGCCTGGTTGCTTCTCTGCAATCACAGAGCAACCACCTCCTCCTGCTTCTCCCCAGCCAAGTGCTGCAGCTGGGCCTGGCACTGCAGGCAAGCAGAGGAGAGCAGAAAGGCAGGGTTTGGCCAAGACACAGCTAAGGGGAAGAGGAGGGAAGAATGTGTCCCTAATCGGATGCCACAGCAATGTAGAGCACCTCCTCTGGTGCTAATGACTCACTTGGGGGTGTTAAGTTGCAATGAACACCAATTTGCTTCAAGCCAGATGTGCAGGATGCTGAGAGATGTCATCTGGAGCTGGTAGGCTGGGAATGGGCTGGGTTGTTGTCTGCTGTGGCTGGTGGGACCAAAAGCCACTCTCCTTGCAGGCATAATCTACTTGGAGTTGGCAACCAAAGCAATTGCTGCCATGAAACCATATTCATGATCATCACCATTACCAAAGCTTGATGAGAGTGCAGGGTGCAGAGAGGGATGGAGGTTAAGAGAAGGCTACACACTTGAGGTGAGGTAAAGAGTGCAGGAGAAAAGGCAAATGGGAAAGCAAGCCTTGAACCATCTCCTGAAGATGCTGTCTGCACCATTTGGTGCTGTCATGATGAGGAAAACCAGCCCCTCTGTATGCTCTAATAGTGACAAATATCTATCAAAAAAGTACCTGGCTGCAGACCCATAGCTCAGTCCCCAAATACGCAGTGGGTGGGAGTTTGTGCGGGTTTCTTTGCTCTGTGGGGCCCCTCTTCCAGGCAGTGAGCAGGTAAGCAGTGAACCCCATTAACACATTCCCCAAGGCCTGGTTTCCCGCTCATGCTGCCCTCTCCTGTCTCACGGGACGAAGTGGTGAAGCCTCTGCCCACGGCTGCATTCCCTGGAAAAGTCCATCAGCAATCCGCTTGCTGCTTGCCTCCAGGCCCTGGGTGTTGATGTATGATTTTGCGAAACCATTCCAGCTGAGGCAAAATATTTACAGGGCTGATTAAACACTGAGAAAATGGGAAACATGTTAAAAGTGCGGAAGTTATATAAATGAAGCTTTATTAAAATAAAATGTGACTTTTAGCAAGGACAGCTCTCTCAGCTGTTCTCTGTTTACCTTAATTGTTTCCCTCCATTAATTACCGTCTGAGAAGGAGACGTGTGCAAATTGAAATAAATTAATCGAATTTGTTTAGAGTTTTGTGTGGCTGGCTTATGGGGATTGCAATTAAGCCAGCATGTTTGGGGTATTAAATTACATCTCCCAGCCCCGTTCCTGCCTCTGTAAGTGCTGGGAACGTGCAAAGGCAGGAGGCAGCGACAATTAGAAGATAAACAAGCATTGTGATCAATTGTCATTTCGGTTCCTGTGCCTTAGGAATCTCGCTCCTCACAAGGATTACAGCTTATCCCTCAATAAACGCAGCCTTTGTGCAAGGAGAGGTAAAGGGGAGATGTGGAGGACTCTCAATGCACGGCTGATGGAGCTGGTCTGCACCCCAGTGGTCCCATGTCCCAGCACCAAGGTAGGGAACAGAAGCCACTCACTGTTGCCCATTCCTGGCTCTACCCTAACAACGGGAATGCTGCTGTTGGTGGGAACATAGACCATTCACTGGGAAAATCAGGCTGTGTGACTTGGCTTGTTGACCAGGGCCTCCTATGTTGGACACGGGAAGTTTCCACCAGCAGGGGTGGATCCATGCCCACTCCAGCTGTCCTGGGGAAAACAGCTCATCCCGTGGTCCTCCACACCTCCCGGGCACCACATGGATGGCTGGAAGCCAGCAGGTCCCTGTGACACTGTGGCCATAAATACGGTGTGGGCAGAGGTGGCAGGGACAAGCGGTAGCGGCGAGTGATGGTGCAGATGTGTTCTCCGTGAGTGAAGCTCCTCACCTGGCTGCCCCTGCACCTGAGTGATATATGGAGTGGCGGGGCCACGATAGGATTTCTACCCAGTGTATTGGCTGAGTGATAAAGGATTCTGTCTGCAGTGATAATTGCACCATAAATAGTGCTGGGTTCAGCGGTGACGAGCGAGGCAAGAGCAACCCTCACCCTCTGCCTTCCTCCCACCACTTCCCTCTAACAAGCTGGAGGAATAGCTCTTCGTTTTTCTTACCAATTCCAAGAGGTTTATTGCACTCAGCAGCAGTTGGGCCCCTTCCTCCCCATAAATCTTAATACTGGAAAAAGGTGAGAGAAAGAAAAACAGCTAAATTGTGTCATTACTGGAAAGCGGCAGGTACTGCGGTGCCCTGGCCCTGCTGTCCCTCTTCATCCCCTCTGCAGCAGGGCCGACTGCTTCCCCGGCCTCCTCGGGGGGCACGTGGGGTAACCATCCACCTTACGCCGCTGATGGGAACTGAAAACCTGCCAGCTGGCCCCAAACACTGAAAAATGAGGAGCTCAAGTTCGGGAGTCACAGCTAGAAAAAAATAATATGAATGGATTTGCAGTCCTTTCTGGCTTCTTGCGTTTTGAGAGTCCAGAAAGCATGTGAAGCTTCTCCTTTTTTTTTTTCCCCAAGAAAAGTTGGGAATCTGTCTGACTGCAGATAGATTAACCTGTTCTTGAACTCCGAAAATACCTTTAGACTCTCTTAATATTTGTGCATTAAGATTTCTCACTGACGTCAAATTCAAATCCACCCAAGCTTGGTTCTCTGGGAATATTTGCTCCTTGTTCACAACCAATCCTTAATGAAGGATTTTGCTTCGGTGAAGGCGGTATAAAGAGGGAAAATGATTCCTCCTTCCTGGATGCAAGCAAGTCCTAGCCAGCACGGTCACAGGACAGTGAGGAAGAAGGGAAATTTTATTCCAAGTTGGGAAAACAGATGCCTAACAGGCAGTTTTTCAAGGCTCTGAGTGTTTGGGTGGAAATCCTTTTTTGCTGGCCGCATTCAAGCAGCATCCTAAGAACAGACCTAAAGCCTGAACTGGTGCTCATGGTGGCATATGAGAAAAAGAGCAGCCCTCTCTTTTCTCACCTCATTGCAATAAAGGTTGCTAAGCAGGCATGAGCTTTTCAGCTCCTGTACAAATCCATAAGCTCCCTGAAACCGTCTTCTTCTGCACATGTGACAAAGCCAAAGGCCAAATATAGAGTGCCATTTTTCTCCTTTTCATATTTTTTTTCCATCTTGAAGTGTTTGAAGCAAAACTATTTACCCTGCTTAAGCTTTGGATTTGCAAGTTTAAATCTTTCACAGTGCCAGGTGCACCCAAAAAGATAAGGGAGCTAGGAGGTGCATTGCGACAGTTAAATAATTCTGAGATTAATTTGAAGCTGTTTCTTAAGAGTGCAGTATTTCTGCATTATCTAATGCTGCTATTATATTTACTCTGCCAAAGCTGATATGGGAATGCACAAAACACTTAAAACAACAAAAGCAATGAGCATTCTTCAACTCATTTCCTTCTACAGACTCTATCACTACTGATGTTGCAATACAGGGAGAAAAAGCAAGTCCTCTTAGGCAACATCATTGCCAAATCCCTTCCCTTCTCCCATTGAGAAGGGATGAAACATTTGCATTTCCCAGAACAAGTGGCTCTTGCTGAGCACCAACACCAACCAGCTGTGGTTTCCTTCTTCTTCCCTTTCCAAAAGCTTTGGCAGGACCAACACAGCACAAGGCCAGAGCACGGGTCCCCTTTGGATTTTGTTATTGTAGTTTATGGCAAGAAATGCAAAATGAGACACTAACATATACTTGGTTAGACATGTGAGAAATAAGTAAAACAGTGAAATTCCCCCTCGAAGACAAACAGGTTTAAAAGTAATAATGAGACTGAAAAAACAGCCTGGGACTCGGTGTGCTGGGCTGTGCGTGACTCCGTGCAAAGAGGCGAGTCAGGGCCCCATGGAAGAAGCTTTGGGAGAGGAAGGCTGAGGAGGAAATGAGATTAATCAAGTAGCAAGAGCTGCCCAGACATGGCTATTCCTGGTTATTCTATTAGGAGAAAGATTACTGCTTAGGATTTCTCAAAATGTGGTTTAATGCAATTATGGAGGCTTTAATGATGGATCCCCTTCTTACTCAGTAACTCTGCTTCATTCAGCAGACATCTGGTGCAGAGGTGGATTTGTGTAGAGATAGACACTCTCTGAAGCAGAAGATCCTAGTGGGAGCTGTGCTGAACGAGGCTGGATCTTATCTGGTGAGAAACTTCCTGCAGCTTCTGCTCCCTGATGCTGCCAGGTTTTTTCCTGGTAGCAGCTCTTCTTGTGCTGGCTAAACAGGCACTGTTTTCTCCCCATGTCTCCTCAGGAAGGGACTTGAGAGTCCCAGCTTACCCCTCATCATGTTGCCTGTCCTGCTTGTGCATACTTGTAACAATGCTTTGAGCTGGTGGGATGCGTTGTGACTTGCAATGCTCTGAGGTGTGTATTCAGTGCCCACCAAACAGGGTGGCTAGGGGAAAACTCCAGGATTCCTTCTTTTGGTGAGAGTTCCATGAAATATCCTGGATATAAAATATTGTGTAATATTAAGAAAATATTGTGCAGTGAGGGCATATGGCTCAATGAGCCACAGACCTATGCTCCACCACAAAGGGTGGTCGTGCAAGTACAGCTGATTCTTGGATGAGAAGTAAATCTAGACCCATGTGGTGTTTCTGCAGTTGCAACCTATGAGATCTGTGGTTTGGAGCTGAAATAAGCCATCAACCTTTGTCTGCCTCTGAGACTTAAGGGGGCAGCTTTACGGAAATGGCAGCAGTATTTTAGTGCAGGTGAGGAAGAATGTTCATTCTGAAATTCACTCATTTTCTTGTCTTTATTTTTCAGTCATTTACTGCATTTCATGTTGTCAGTTTTCTCTCTCAAAGGCTCAATACTACCTGCAGCGCTGAGTACTGCTGAGCTCTGGCTTTCAGTCAAATCCTCCTGCCTTCAGGGAAATGGAAACTAATCAATGAGGAATATTAAACAATATGAAAGCCACTATGATTTAACTTTTCCCATAAAGGTCAGA
Organism: Nothura maculosa; assembly: GCA_032353885.1. Taxonomy (NCBI): domain Eukaryota; kingdom Metazoa; phylum Chordata; class Aves; order Tinamiformes; family Tinamidae; genus Nothura; species Nothura maculosa. The sequence continues at coordinate 2,165,836 of JAUBOD010001004.1, forward strand.
GTCTCCTGGCAGCTCTATGATAACACTGAGCTAAAGAAGGCATGGGGAGATGATATATATCAAAGATAAGCTCTCATTCCCCTATTTGCAGCAAGATATCTTGCTCTTATATGATGGAAAGGATCATGCCGCTAAGCAGGTTCAGGCTAGTCTGGCTCTTGGGTTTTGCTAGACAGAGCTTAGATTTCCAGTATGTCCGTGGGAAGTTGGGGCTGACTCATCCCAGTTTGCAGGTGTGGATGGGGCATTACACTGACCACAGAAAAGCAGTAGAAATACAGATCCCAGAGCAAACTCATGAGATCAGCAACTTCACATTATTTCACTGCAGCTAGATGCAACCCAGTCCCTTCTCAATAGTTATGGTCCTGCCTGGTCTTTAACACTCTCCCTTCATCCAGACCCCTCATCTGGACTTGTCATGCTACAGCCCAGGTGGGCAGATATTTCAGTGTTTTTTGTTCCATCTTACCCTCCCAGCACTGCACTACAGTGGTGCCTGAGGCAAATTCTCCCCAGGGGTAGGACTTTGCACTTCCATTTATTGAACTTCATGAGGTTCCTCTTTGTCCATCTCTCCAGCCTGTCAAGGTTCCTCTAAATGGCAGCACAACTGCCTGGCTGTAAAACAAAACAACCAAAGTACTTCTACCTGAATAGTATTTGTCTTTCAAGCACTGCTCTTTAATTGCGCTATTGAAGTCAGGAATTTTTAATTCCAACAGCCTTCAGGCTCAGCAGAGGTGTTTGATTTTCCATCACATTTGGAGGATATCAGCTCTGGAGAAAGAAGGCATCAGGAGTGTCTGTCCATGAGGAGCAGACTGGCTGCTGATGTAAGTGAAACAAAAGAAAATGTAAAATATAAGATAAATCAGTACTTTATAATAATGACAGACTGAATGCTCATTGATTTCTCCGATCCTCCTTATAGCTACTGAAATACTGTGTATTGGATTTACTGGTGGAAACACCTGTCATAGTATCAAAGTCTGAAGGCAACTCAAGTTTATTGACCCACTAACCTCCTGTGGAATTGTTTGTTTCTAAACAAAATTTGCTTTCTTCTTGAGTTGCATAGCGAAAAATATGTTTCAAAGTGCCCTGAAATATGCAGAAAGACTTTTAAGCTTGCCTTAAGAATATAGATAATTGAAAGATCTAAGAAGCTGTGAAATGCATGCTACCTAGACTAGGTGAGTAGGCAATTTGAAACTACCTATTCACTTCCAGATGGTTTTTGTGTCCAACAGAAATCCAAATAAGAAGGCTCCAGAAAGATGGGAGCCTCAAGCCCATGGTTTCTTCTTTAGGGGGCTACAGTCCTCTCTGAGACGTGACCTATGTCAGAGACCTCCAAAGCATGGGCAAAGAAGATGAAGTTCTAGCTCGTAAGAGCAACCACTTTGCTTGTAGGAGCCCAGAGTCCACTGTGAGCCCAGTGCTGCCAGGAATGAGGGCAGGGAACCCTTGGAATGTTCCAAGGGCAGTCTCTTTCCTTCAGACTTTCAACCTGCCAACTGCGGCTCCATGCTACAGCCACCATTATCTTGGCCACCACAGCAGACTCAGACTTTTTAAACTGGCTTGCAGGGAAGCAACTGAGCTGGCTTAGCCTAACCAGTGGCCACTGAAAGGCACAGTGAGTCTTGTAGCCAATGTGTCTTCCAATTTGTCTGGGAATCTCAGCAGGATGATACCTTCTAATTTGCTGCTTGTTGCTTTTTTTTGTCTAGAAGATCAGCTGACTGCTCTGCTGATACTAGCCGATCAGTCTTGCTGAAAGAGATGCGTTTTTCCTCTAGCCTTGAAGAACTTAGTTTCTCAAATATCTGTGATTACCTGTTGAGACAAGCAAGATTGCTCTTGCTTATCTCTCTGTGCTTCTCGTGCATGTTGCCAGGTACATCCTCAGCAGGGCAGAGATGGAAGGGAGATTTAAGCCTGGCTGGGAGGATGTCTTTTCATGCATTTGGTTTTGCTGGTGGGGAGAGAGATGGGAGAGTGGCAATGAAGAAGCAGAAGGAAAAAAGCACACAGAAATGTCTTCAACAGTGTTGGTTTGGAGTTGTTGTAAGAGAGTTTTGTTCTATCTGAACTAGCCAAGACCTAGTAGGAGACAGAGAGGATGGAAAGAAATGCAGCCATGAAAGGGACAGCACAGTAGGGCACTGCAGAGTTGAGCAATCCACCCCACAGCCCAGGAGAGCCTTCAACAACTCAAAATTTAAAGGCAAAATCTACCTCCCTGGGAGAATTTGAGTGTCAAAGTCTGTGCACATCTTATGAAATCATCTGTTATATTCCATCTCTGTCAGTGCCCTTCACAGTGCACAACCCTTTTCTAACAGCTTAAGCTATGTACTGTACTGCTGGAGTACCTATGTCATCCCATACGAGTTCTTGGGGTACATAAATTGCTCTGGACTTATGTACATTGAGTTTGTTGCTGCCTCTGCACGTCACGGGGTATATTTTGCACACAGGTCATCTGACTATTCTTGGTCCTTCAAGGGGAATCAAATGATTCCCCTCCTGCCGAGGCCCCATGAAAAATGGGCAAAGATGCTGCAGTGGGAAAGTGGAGGAAAACATCAGAAAGTTGAGAAAGAGCAGTGCTGCTCCCCATCCCTGTGTCAGAGACTATGCGGGCCCCAACCTGTTACTAAACCAACAAAGTGTTGCTCTTTTTCCTTAGGAAATTTTAAGGAAGAAATATCATAGAAGCTTAAGAAACAATTCCCATAAAGGAAGAGCACTTAATTTAATACGTACTTAAAAAAAGAAGAGTCATTATTTCCTCAACACCAGAATTTGCTGAAAGCACTCCAAGTTCTTTTTTTTTGCAAGCGCCACAGAACAAAATAATTGTGCAATTAGTAACGCATCTCACACTTCTCGGAGGGAGAGGTTTTTACCTAGAACAAGTACAAAATGTAACGTTGCTTTTCCACCCTCAGAAAACACTAGCCATTTTTCCTCCCTCCTCTCCCCCTCCCCATTTTAAGTTCACTGCAATATATAATTCATTAAAGTACCAGTAAATATCCTCCTCAAACCAGGAGGCGAGGGAGGTGAATGGTGTGAACTCAACATGGAGAGTCTGGGCTTGTCGGAGCAGCCCAACAGTGTTAATTACAGCAGCTCCCTGCTGTTAATTATAGATGTCCCAAGAGGAGTTGTGTCTTTTCCAGCACTTTTGGGCAGCTCCCACTTGCCCAGGCACGTGGAGGAGCTATGTGGCACATGGAGGAGCTATGCGGCCGGGAGAGGGAGCAAGAGGCCATGCAGGAGGTCATGGTTGCTCCAGAGCCATTGCTGTCTGTTTCCCGTCTTGTGTGGGCACTTGGGCTGGCCGAGTGACACCACTGCTCGCTGTGGGCACGTGGCTTAGGAGGCGATTTGGGCAGGGACACGATGGGTGGCCTGGTGGGGACGAGTGCGGGGACTCCTTGTCACGTGCAGTGGAGATGGCGCCTGGCAGAAAATGGAGGCTGAGGGAGCCAGCAGGGGTGGGCAAGGGGGAGCTGAGGATGCCGCACGCGGCTTATCACTTCTTTGCAGAAAGAGGCTCTCGCTGAGAGTAAATAAATAAACAAGGCAGACATCAAACACAGCAGCCTGCCTCGGCCCCGGGGCGCGCCGCCACCATGCTCCCTCAGCGGATGATTAGCGGCGCCGGGCCTCTGCCAGGGGCTGCCGGAATGTGCGGAGACATGGCAGCGAGTACGGAGCCTAGGACTGCTTTTTCCCAAAAGCTAAATTGCCTCAGAAATTAGATGCTCTTTCAGTCACAGAGGAATGGGAGTTTAGGGGCCGACATAAGGCCTGCCGTCGCACCAACAGGTCCTTGGGCTGCTCTTCCCCAACAACGATGGGCCTGTGCACAGGGAGGGACAGAGGATGAGCGAGCTGAGGCACCTGGACTGCCTGTCTGAGTTAGATGCCAAAGGCAGTAAAAGCACAGGGCACAGTGCCAGTGGTGCTGAGCATCTGTATAGGGGGTCCAGGGAGAACAAGCGCCGTGTCCTGTGCAAGCTCGTGGTGAGGACATGGCATCTCACAGGTTTGCGTGAGATCCTTTTGCCCAAACTCAAAGATCCCTCCAGAGTAAAATATTCTCTTGCCTCCCTCCCCAACAAACCCCTGTCCACAGTGTTTTGCTTCTGAAAGAACACAAACTAGGTGTTGTATTAGCAAAAATGATCTGTCTTCTTTGATCTCAATGTCAACAGGAGTCAAATAACTTTCCATAAAACTGCAAGGCACAAATGTTTGTTGAGGTCTGTTCGCTGAAACAGAACAGAATACTGAACAAAAATGGCTATTAGGAAGCAAGGAGATGAGTTGAATGCTGGCAAGGAGCACCTCTCAGAGACCCTGGAGAGCTGTCAGAGGTCTATGCGTCCCTCACACCTGGAGACCAGCTGGGAGAAGTCTTCTTTTAGAGCAGAAGCACACCCTACCCTAGGGAGATCAGGTCTCTAGGTAGTGGACTAGTATGGAGGAAATGTTGAAGGAATCTCGATATCCATATGTATTTTCATTCTCAACCTACGTCAGCCAGCTGTCTTTGCCTGATCCTGGTGCTACTTATAAGCCAAGCTGCCTCACACAGTCTCCTGACTTGGTATTGTCTTCCAGCAAAATTTTCTTGGCGCTACAGATTGTATTTCAGGTCTGAGTTGAAGCTTCATTGCAATCCAATCAAACCAATAGTCCCTGGTTGGCTATTTCTTTCCTGGAGAAGCCACTTTCTGGGCTGTTATCGCTTCAGCAGGCTCACAGGAGAAGTTTTATCAGGCATCTGAGGATTTTTATGCTAATGAGTTCCAGTCCATCATCAATTCATCACTGTCTGTGTTTCACCTGGCTGTGCACAAAAACAGTGTTTTTTTCTATTACAGCCTCCTTCATTCACTATGTCTTGCAGTCACCTAAAAGAACCAAGTCGTAAAGGGATTGGAATAAACAGGGAAACCTTTTAGCCCCAAAGTTAAAGGTTAAAGTTAAAGATGCCAAATAATTTATAAGAACAACAGAGACATTTTGTGCTTTTCTTCTGAAAAGCAGAGACGAGGAGGATGCAGTCCTCAAGAGATCAGAAAACCTGACCAAGTTCCAGGAGAAGCTGGAAGGACCCTGGATCTCTTGAGAAGTTCCCCATATGCCTCTGAAAAAGTGGAACACTTCAGGACAACTTCCTTCCACAGGCCAAACTTCAGCAGTCATAAAGTCAACCTGTGGCTTTAAGCAGTGGTAAAGCCATCGAAAAACAAATAAACAAAAAAACTCCAAACTCCAAACTCTTTCTTCAGGTGGTCAATGGTAAGAGCGGCCGTCTCTCCTATCCAGCTGACTGCTTCAGCAACTGGTGGCAATGAGGAACCAGTTCTTCCACGCCTGATGCGAAGTTTCTCTCTCAGATACTTTCCCTGATGGTCTATAGAGGAGCAGACAACCTGCTCCATGGACTTGCTTGATAAACACTTAGTCTCAGAACATTTGGCCTATGGAGATTAACAACGGCAACAAAAAAAACAATGCCAGAAGTGTTCTTGGAGGGTAAACATTATTCTCTGAGCATCTCTGGAAATCTGTGCCAGGATGCATATTTTCTCCTGCTTAGCAGAACCCACATTCACTCTGACTTTCTCTCTGCCTTGCATAAGCTGAGCTCACTATTCTCTTTCTAATGCATCCAAATACATCTTTGGTTTCTGTAAAAAGGATGAAAAATGGGGGGTCATCTTTCGTCTCTCCATCTCTTAAGTATTAATGCTTCCATTTCTTTCCTTCTCTGACTTCTCTGCTACCCCCGCATGCCTCCTTCCTTTGATGAGCTGTACTTATTAGAGGCTGAAGGGGATTTGCCATGTGTAGCTTTCAAAGGTCTAGGGGCAGAAAGATTTAATTGCTGGATTTTTCACATAGGGTGTTAAAATTTATTAAAGTCAGTTTTTCTGATTTCCTTTTAATGAGATGATGACTGTGTGTATGAGATAACATTAGGTTCAGTTGGTGGGAAACTCACAGAAGAATTTTAATAATCAGACCTAGAAAAGAAAAGTAAAAAAAAGAAACCCAAACTGATGCTAGTTCTCCATATGTTAAAGACTCATTTTGCAACTTCACTTGTAAGCTAGAAAATGGGATCATTTCTTGGTATGTGACAGCATGGCTGGAAATCTGTTTTTTAAAGGGCTTCCTGTGGGAAATGGGGCAGGAGAAGGGCTTTTGGGGCTGTTTGATTTTAAAGGCATGAGGGAAGGTTTTAGGGTATTGTACTGTGCGAGAGGAGAAAGGTCTGCACGGATTAGGGGATTTCTATGGTGCAGACTGGGAGTGGGAGAGATACTTGGTTCTTAATATGACTTTGAGTTCACCAGCTTACACTGGTCCCCAAGTTTTTGCTTTTGTTTGGAAAGTGGCTCTCAGATCTGCTTAAAAAGGCCAGCAAATCTCAATGGTTTGGAGCAATGACTGCATTCTGTGGTGCAAATGCAATTTTTGTGCATTCTTATTTATTCATTTTTGATTGTTCTATCGATTTAAACATTTTCTTTTCCTTCATGGTACTCCAGGATCCCTCTAGCCTGAAACTGTTTGTGTACCATCATCCCTGCCTTTCTCCTTCAGCCTCATACCCCCTCCCCTTCTTTCCTTTACTTTGTGCTACCTTTGCACTGGATTTTGTTGCCCTACTTTTGTCCAGCCTTCTCCTAGAGATAAGATAAACGCTATTTTCAATTAACAAGATTTGATTGCTGAAAGCAATAGGAGGCAGTTCATTTAGAGCTGGCAAATTAATTGAAACCTAAATGTACATAGTCAGTGTGTTGCTGGGAGAGCAATTATCACAATCATTTGGCCCTTGCCACGCAAGGAGGCAGGCTGCGTTCTGCCGGCTCCGCAGCTGGGGTTTGCTGAAGTGCAGGAACAGGGGAAGTTTGCGCCGCTGTCATCTTCTCCGAAGCTCCTCTTGCTCAACTGCTTGCTGTCCTGCTTTCATCTGTGGAGAAGCAATCTGCATCCCTAACTGTAAACTAGAGCTATGGCATTTTTTTCAGGGCCTGATGGGTACTGCTGGAACCCAAAGTTGAGTATGAAGAGATCTTCCTCCTTACTCCTCCCTCGCTTTGGGGTGTTTTTTGCAGATACGTGCCATTTGAAAACAGGATCAGGGCAATATTCACTAGCCATCTGGATCCTCTGCTCTTGGCAGCACTTTCCAGAACAACCATTTATGAGTGCACCAGGGGATCTCAGATTTCTTGTTTTTAATGCCTTGAACATTTCCCTGACAGAGAGGAGGAGGGCAAAGCACTGACCCAGTGAAAGGAAGGCACAGATGAAGAGGAAGGATGTTTTCCCTCCCCTATAAGTCCTCCCTCGTGTGAGCCACTGGTCTTGGACAGCAGAAAGGAGAAGACCTCAGAAAATGCTCGAACACTGAACGGGGCATTTGGAGACACTTCCAGGTCTCCAAATGCCTCCTGGGCTGACTTGCCCATGGGCTTCGTCTGTCCCTCGTGCTCATCACGAAGAGGAGTGTGAGGCTTCAAGCTGTGGTAGGGAGGAGACATTGGGACACACAGGTCCCATCCTGAGCACTTGGCTGCACAGGGCATGTGGGTCCCTGTCTGAGCTGTCACTGGGCTCAGCCCTAGCCTGACAGAGCATCCTGGAGCTCCTTGCCAGCAGTGGCCACATTATAAACTGCTACTTCATGACCTATGTATGAGGACACTGTGGAAAATAGCCCACTCTTTAATGCACAATCCGCCTCAAAGTGGTAAAAAGCAGTAATTATGAGCCAGGCTTTACCGGAAAAATGACAAAGCCACGAAAGGAAATCATATTTCTCTGCACCTTGCTGCCTCTGAGCCAGTTGGTATGAAGATGCTGCCTTTCTTTTTTTTTTCCTGTAAAAAATGATGCTTTTAAGCCTCCCCGCATGCCTGCGTGCCAGGCGTAGGCAGTGCATTACATGTGGGCTTGGAGTGCCGCGAGTTGTAGCTCTGAGACCGGCTGTTTCAGCGCAGTGCCTCTTGGAGCCAACAACCGTGCTGCTCGTACACATTCCCTCTCACCTTCAAGAAACGTGAACAACAGGGGCTGGAGCAGCGCCTTGTACCAGTTATGGAGCTGGTGCCTCCCAAGGGAGCCGGCACACTGGGAGGAGGCAGCCAAAGCTTGTTAGAACTGGAGAACTAGCGTCTGTGAGTGCGATGGAGCGCCTGGTGCTTCCCATTGCCCTCTCCTCCTCCGTGTCTCACTGCATCAGCACTCCCTCAAGGTGCTCACCATGTGTCTGTGTTCTCCTCCCATCTCTTATCTCTTCCTGGATCACTTCTTCTCTCCTTAAACTTTGGGTCCTTTGCCCCTCTCTTTCTTCCCTCCTTAAACTTTGGGATTTGCCATGCTGACAGGGAGGTTGGAAAACCATTTTCAGTGTGAGCATTTGGGCCCATCTAGCAGGGAGGAAGAAGCCCTCTTGGTCTTGCCCTTGCCCTCAGCAAGCCAGTAATCCCAGCCTCAGTTCCCGGGCTTAGTGTATCTCTGGAGTGGCACCAAGTGGCACTTCTGGGATGGCACCAAAATGGCATTTCATGCATAGGTGCCCTCAGGTCCTGCCATTAGTATGCAGGAACATAGGTGGGTCTGTAAAAGGTATCTTGGCCCATTGAATTCCCAGTTATTTCACTTCAGTTTTCTTAATGGTGACAGACTAATATTGTGCATGACATTTTTGGTCTTACACAGCTGGATTTCTCAACTGAAACTTCTTTTACTGTTATCCTTGCATGCATTTGACTTTTTTGATGGTTGTGTGGTCTTTCTGGGCAAACAGCAAACATCCATGAAGAGATCAGCAAGCACGGCCAGATCTGATGACTCCCATCCTGCGGTCAGTGCCTAAATCCATGATATCTTTCATCCCATCTTTCTTTCCACAAAATACAAGATCTTTCAATCCTTCCTGTACTACAAGAGTTAACTGCCTGCACAATAAATCCTTGGAGGAAGGTACATATGTACCTTCCTTTCCATCCTGTTGTGCTTTGCAGTACAGCTCATTATCTTCTCTTTAGATGTCTCACTTTGACAACTTTTCTTGTGTAGTCTTCATTTTAGCTAATCACTTCTCCCACTAAATCAAATGATTTTGCGAAGCTCATTTACATTAAACCTGCCACATTTTCCTCACTTAGGAACACAAGCATCTTCTGGAAGACAAACAAACAAACAAACCAGCCGCACTAGCTCGGCAGGCCTTATCTTTGCAGCCAGTGCTGCTTGTCCTGTTTGCCTCTTGCCTGCATGAGCTTGGTTGTTCTTCCCTGGGCAGGAGGTAGCACTGCTGGGTGCCCGCTGTGGTCCCGGAGAAGGCTTGGGAGTGGGAATCCTGCAAACAAGTCCCTGGGAAGATGCTGTTTGTGCCAAGCAGGGTGAAACCGGTGCTTCCCTTTGAGTCCTTCACTCCTAACACGATTCCCTATCCTAACAGTTCAGCTCTTTTCCATGGGGAAGCGCCATTAGTGGCCCCATGGGGGCACCCCTAGGGTATGTGGGAGACGAGTAGCCCCCCCCAGAATGCTGCCATTCCTCCCAATTACTGCTTTGCAGTGACTCTTACAGACGAGGAACATTTTCTTTAACAAATATGAATCTAATGGATTAGGTCTGATCTAATTATGCATTCTGCATTAAGCCAACGCTCCCACTGTCTGCGGCTGCTGGCATAATTAAACTTAATGTACTTTTAATGATGTCTTCTTAACTCATGCATTCATATATGATTAGACTCAAACAGGACGAGCTGTCACGAGTCCAGGAGAGCTCTTTCAGCAGTTCCTAATGGGACTCATGTTGAAATATTAACAATGCAGGTTCAAAGGTTAAAACCATAGGTTTTGAAGTGGGGAAAGCCTGTCACACAGTTTGAGTTAATCTGAGGCAACAAAACGGCTCCCCTTTCGAGCTTAGGTTCTTCCTGTCCTAGGTAAGTACTCCTGGGACCAAGGGAATTTAAGTTTACTTTGTAAAGATGAAAGTAACTGTGTTGAAAGCTCTGCACAGCAGCCACAGAAGCTGGGGTGATAACTGTGGGCACCTTTGGAGCAGTTTATGGGGTGTTTTCTGTCCTTCAGCACCCATCTTTCCTCTTATTCCCCTCTCCTGCTGCTTTTCTTTGCAAATGGAAGCTGTTTGTGCTAGGACTTAGCAGAAAGAAGAAAAGCTGAACTTTGGTCTGGCACTCAATGGAGTAAAAGTGGGTTGGGCCCCCCTGTCCCAGGCACCTTCAGCTTGAGACAACACCTTGGTCTAGGGAACGTGCTCCCTTGAGCTCTGCACTTGAGCCTGTGACTCTGTAAGAAAGAGGCTCTCAGCACTTCCCCAGGTTTACCTTGATATTTTGGTATTTTAATACCAAATTTGAAAAGACCTCTGTCCTAGTACTTGAATGACAGACCCAGGGAACTATTTTAGCATTTGCTACCTTGATGTACCTTGAGTCCTACATGCAGCAGGTAACAATGCTGCAATTCAACCTTTCTTGTTTGTTTGTTTTCCCTACTTTTTCTAGATCAGTTTTTTCATCGGCCGGTGGCCTGGCAGCCAAGTTATCTTTTGACTTCCTGAGAGCAAGTTGTGAGATTGCCTGAAATCCTTCCAACAGGAAAGCATTGATTTATTACGCTGTAATACTGATACGAACAACATGGTGTACCTTTCATCTGAGAAGTCAGGACTTATAGAACACGACATGCCATTAATTCTGATGCCAGCTACAACAGAGGAGGAATTACTGCCAAAGGGATCCGGAGAGCATGTTAAACCATCCCTGCAGAGTAATGAACATACTTTGTGGTTGTTACATTATACCATATTGATCCTTAGGAATCAAAAGGTACCTTGACAGCTAATTTGGGCCATCAAAGGCTCCTGTTAATAACTGCACGAACATGTGTGTGTATCGTATAGTTAGTGTATGAGGAAGAGATGTGCAAATAGGAGCTCATTAAGCTTCTCAATATCCCTGGAGGGGAGAATTTCTGTTTTGCTGCTCAGGAGATGGCTCTCCTGTTGTGCATGCAGGCTGGGGAGCTCCCTTGGGACGTGTTTGCAGGAGGTGAGGACCATGTGAGGTGTCCCATGGTATCTGCACTGCGCTGTTCCCTGCTGTCCCCTCTTTTACCCCTGGGCAGAAGCAAGAAGCTGGTGCTGGAAGAGCGCTCCTGCCCCCGTGCCTGCCTGCATCCACACTGCCTTCTCCCTCACGCCTGCCAAAAGCTCATCGGTTTTCATCGGTTCTGTAGCGCTCCTCACCTCTGCCACCCGTTTTCCAGGTATGCTGGTACAGCTGGGGCCCTGCACTGTGCACGCTCTCGAGCACAGGGCTCCATGCTCCCCAATGGAGCATGAGGGTTTACTGGATCCCTCATTCCCCGAGCAGAGCTGCAGCCCCAGCTCTGCTGCCATTGCAGGGGATGGGGAGATCATCTGCTCTCTGAAGCTATGGGGGAGTTATTCGGGGTAAGGCAACCGCTGTGTGCACAGCCAGGGTCTATTCCAGGCTGCTTTTCCAGCTATGAGCACATGCACTTCATGCCTTACATGCACTCAGGCCAGAGGGACCACATTCCTGGAAAGCAGCAGAGCGATGCTGCAGAAGCCACCCGGGAAGGGGGACATCTCAGCAGCACAGCCCTAGTGACACTACGGTAGTTTCTGTGGAGCCCGAGCAGCTCTGACACCTCCCGAGCCAGGCTCTGTGTGCGGGTTTTGTTCCCAACAGCCGTGTCTGCCCGCAGGTTGGTGGGTCACTGTGTGGCATCCTTAGGTCCCTGCTACTTGCTGTTGACCAAGTGGGCACAGGAAATGCGAGCGGCTGCCCCACTGCCCTGGGGCAGGGGCAGATTTTTGTCCTGCTTTTGTCAAGGCATAAGGGAACATTTCTTGTGCATCTCTGCACTGGGAGGCAAGAGTGAACTGTGGAGCACAAATAGTGTTTTCAGGAAGGATCTGGACCCCTAGTGTGGCACTGTTTGTCTAGGGAAGGTGTGGAAGACCACAAAAGGGTTGATACATCATCATCTGCCCTTGAAAACCTTCCCTTCAGGCCATGTGTGCTGGGTGTCTCCTGTGCTTCACAGCTGCGTGTCCCCTTTCAAAACATCTTAATTCTGCCCCTTGCTGACCCTATCCTTAAAAACTTACCAGTGGGTAAAAAATACTGAACACTGGAGACCTGGATCTATGAGCACTGCCCTGCGGGGAGAACCAGGATATCTCATCCGAGGCACATGGATGTCTGTGTCTCCCTGCTGCACAACGGGAGGGGTGACATGGGCAAGGGAAGTCCTCTTGGGTCTGTGACACCCAGCCCTGCACAGCTGCGTGACATTAATGATGCAGGTAACCTCAGTAGCTGTCAGCATCTGCATAAACGGCCAGTCATCTCCTTTAAATCACACTCTCCTTTCCACTTAACAGACTTTTTGATGAGAATTTTAGCAGTCCAATTGTGTGAAAAATGAGTTAGAAGTGTCTGAAACGCCCCAGCTGCTGCGACAGCACGGCAGCTCCCAGGAAAGCCGGAACGGGAGGGGATTTTTGGACCAGTGCTGGGTCGGAGTAGTGGCTGAGCTCACTGCATCCTCCCTCTGAAAAAACAAGCTAAAGCCCTCAAGTAGCCCTCCTCGAAAATGAATCCCACAAAACTCCAAAACGAGAAGGCAAACCCTTCACTTTGAGCCCAGTGAATACTTCGTTTCCTGACTCTTGGGTAAATACTAGATAGATTCCCAATTTCAACCTGAAGCAGTTTATTTGGCTGCTGTTCACAAGTCAGACACAGCAATAATCAAGGAAACCTCGTTTGATTCAGGTTGGCTAATATTGCCTGAGGGGTAACATTATTTTCATTTCCACACATCCAGCACTGGCACAAAACGGCATGGACAGGTATGAAAAATGGTTCATGGATCCTTGGTGCTAAAATTCCAGCTGGTATTTTCGTTTTTGTGTAAATAATAAATACCAATAAAAAATACCAATGTTGCTTGAAAAAAAAAGAGAATGTGAAAAATAAAAAAGTATTGCTGAGTTTGATTAAGCAAATCCTTTGCAGTACTGCCAAGGAGAAAGAAAGAAAAAGAAAATAAAAAAGAGAATTAAAACAAATATAGCTGTTAAATAAAAGATCCAGGTACCAAAGAGCAAAATTTAATGAAAGCCAAAACTGTTAAATATGGATTCCTGTTGAGAAAAAATGTCAATGTCTTTAAGAGTTTTACCATTACTCTATTTTTAAGAAAAGTGTAGTAAAAATACATATTACAAGATAACATTTTTCCCACGCTTTTGTCCTATTCCTCTGTTTTTCTGTTTCACCCCTCCACTGATCAGGAGCCTTTGCAGGCCGCTCCTCACGTCTTCACGTCGCAGACGGCTGGTCCTGTCGCAGACGCGCTGCTCCCCACGCGGCCGGGCTCGCTGTGACCGGCATCGAGGGCGCTAGTGTCTTTTGGAGGCTGATGTGGGTCCCGGCAGACTTCTCCTGCTGCAAGCCCTGGCAGTGTGGGGACAGGGCAAGGGACGGAGCTGTGGACATACTTGGGGGTCCAGGTGAGGCAGGCTTGCTTTGGGGATGCCTCCATCACGCGAGCGCTTACACAGAGCTGAAGTCGAAAATAAGAAAAGAATGGATTAAAACTAATGGTGGTCAACGCAAGGTGGCCTGAAGAGCTGCTTGGAGTGGGTGGTGACAGTGCTCGTGTTGGGAGATGAGATGGAGATCACAAAGGTTTCCAGTGATGGGGAAAAGGAAAATGTATTGGCACGAGACATGCTGTGCCCGAGCTTTAGACCTTGACTCTTCGACTTGCTGGTCTCCAAAAAGTGCTCATAGGACAAGTGGATAAACGGAACAGATACTTCAGACCAGGCTGGTGTTAAAGGTGAGAAACGTATTGATCTGCACAGACAATTGTACACTAATGGAAACTGGTATGCAGACAGCTTCTAGCCATACTTATGGACAGCATCATAGGCAGATCTTCTTTGTAGGTCTGTGCCACCATTTGCCTGCATGACTTTCTCTTCACCTGCCTCCTTTTCCTGCTCCTCACTTGCTACTTTGAACTTTTGCACTTTCTGGTTGCAGGGAAAAAAAAAAGAAAAAAAAAAACAAAAAGAAGAAAAAAGCAGCTCAGAACCCTCCAAATAGCAGCTCCGTCCCCAGATCAATCCTTGCTGGATCTTGTGAGAAGCTTCAGACTTTATTTGGCACCAGCGATGGACTTGTGAGGTGGGACAGTGGAGAGCGGGTCAGCTGCAGTCCCTGCCCCATGGATCTTCTGACTTGAGGTGCTGTCCTGGGAACCCGTCACAGCTGGGGAGGTGCCTCACGCCCACTGGGAAACACTCATCTGTCCTGTCAATGAGTCACAGAACGAACCTTTTGGGTGGTCCCAGAACACCATCCTCGCCCCTTTGATCTCCACGCCTGCAGCTGGACTCCCAGCTACCTGTCCAGCCACATGGGTTTTTGCAACGCTGAGTTTAGGATCAGCAATCTGCTTTTCTGGTGTGTAACTGCTTCCCCCTCCCTGCAGAAACATGAGGGAGAATCTGCTACTTTTGGCTTTGTACCCAAAGTACAGACCACATCTTGACTGGGGAGCCGAGCCTGACCAGCTCCAATGCTATCAACATTATGGATTCTTGAATCAAGCTCTCCTTGGGTTTCCTTGTAGTTCTTTCCAGGAAGCCGTCTTGGCCAAATATCTACAAAACGTCCCTTTTAATTAGAAAAAATGGGCAAAGAAGGTTTTCAGAGCAAAAAGGCAGGGATATTCCCATTGCAGCCCCATGACTTCTAGCATGTTTAACTGGTTAATAGGCAGCCATCTAGAAGTGGATGTTCTTGAGATGGTCTGTTCCCAGCTTGAGGTGGTTCCCTCATGTGACCACCAAAATGGGAGCACACACAAAGCTAAGCAATGAAAAAATGATTCACAATTGCTTACTGGCTCCCAGTGACCCAGGCAGGAGAGTTTCTTGTGATGGGAATGCTGCAT
Source organism: Nothura maculosa (assembly GCA_032353885.1). NCBI lineage: Eukaryota > Metazoa > Chordata > Aves > Tinamiformes > Tinamidae > Nothura > Nothura maculosa. The sequence goes on from JAUBOD010001004.1 coordinate 2,180,925, forward strand.
TTACCTTCTCTTTTCCATAAACAGCAGCCTGTAATGATCTTAACCAACCATCTGCTCTAGTTCGTCATGGATGAAGCTCTCCACTCCATGACACGAGTCTTCTCCTGAACCGCCACTCATCTCTGAAAGAATCATCACTCTGTCTTCAGGTTACCTGGGATTTCCAAACTCACTCTTGGCTTTGCCCCTATAAAATAGCCTCATGTTTCTGTTCAGGCTCTTTTTTGCATCAAGTCCTTCCTTTTGCAGGGAGAGCTGTTCTTAGCTCTTTCTGCCTTGTTGCAATAATTCTGCATCCGAGTTCCGGGAAGAACTGAAGGCAGAATCACGATGGACAAAAGGGGTCAGTGCTGATACCCTGCAGGGAGTTCCGCTTGCCATTTATCGGATTTTCTTTTTGCTGTTAGTAGCTCAGACATTATGGTTTGCATCCCAAACTAAACCAGATTAAAGGGCTGAGCAGGGAAAGGGGAAAGGGCTGATGTTACCCTGACACCACAGGAATTAGTAAGAAAAAATATATATATTGCACACACTAAGACTTATTAACAACCAAGTTAAAACAAAATGGCATAGTCCTCATTAGTGTTCCAGTGGTTCTCCAATCAGGGACGGTTCATGAGTCTGTTAAATCCCATTACGCTCTCCTTATTGCAGTACAGAGCTGTTGCTGTTCTCCTGCCGGTGGATCTATTTGCAAAATAAAAAGAGAAATAGATTTGATTTCCTTAAGAAGATCCATCCAATTGTCCCTTCCGTCATTGTCATTTGTCTTGTTGGTGTTGGGTTGGTTTTTGGCTCTGGAGGGGGTGGAGTTGGGCTGCCCCTGCTCTCACCCAGGCAATGGGTCAAAAGGCCAATTATAATCCCGTTGCTCCCAGGGACATGCCGGTACTGTGGCTCATGCACGGAATCGTCTGCATGGATTTGTGGAAATCGTGGCTGACCACACGTCCGTTCTCTCCGCTGCCTCCCGCTGCAGCCGGCCTGGGAAGGGTTGATGTCCGTATGGCTTCGTTGATTGATTGCTGTGGGATTAAACAAAAACCCTTTTAGGCGGGACGGGGGGGTCTCCCCCTGTCCTTGGCAATGTTGGAGAAGTTGCAATATAAAGCACTGTTGTTTCCCTGCAACTGCTCTCTCCCTTCCTGCCTCCACTGTGCTCTTGCTTGTTGCATGTCCCTACTGCAACTGCTCTGTTAATCTGCACCTCTTCTAGATTCAAAAATAATTTTTTCAGCTGTATTTTGGGAGCATAAAAGCTCCTGCTATATGCAGCAACTACTCAAACCCCTACAAATATAAGAACAGCCATACTGGATCAGATGAGAAGTATTATATTCACTTCTCCCACAGATATGCAATTGCTACTCCAATATTATTACTGTGGGCTCTGACTCACTGTGAGCATATGTCCAACTTCCCTCATGTGAGAAGTTGAGCACGTGCCTATGGTTTTATCTGCAGTAATGAATGACGTAACCAGGAAATGCAGACCTAACTTGGAATCCAAATCTCATCTTCCTGTTCCAGATACTGTCCAAAAGTTTTGCCTGTTTTTGGAGATCTATGAAAAGCATTTGCTTAGAAAAATTCAACTAACAGATCAAGCTCTTTGCTTGGTTTGGTTTTTTGTTCTTCCTCTTAAGGTACCTCAAGATGGGGCACTCCAGAATGGGATGTCCATTTGATGGACATGGAAATGGTTTTGGGGAGTGACCAACCAAGCCAAGAGGACCAGCTTAGTCCAGATGCTAGTGCTGGGGGAAATAGTTCTCGCTCACAGCAGCTGGTTATAGCAGGACAAGAGCACCACAAACTAACATTTACATGGTCATTTGTGGATCATTTGGAGCAACACAGGAAACTAACACTGTGCAGCATCTGCTTAGGATTAAAACTAGAGAGGTACTGTATGCCAACTCTCCTGCTCTGGGTATTTGTGACATATCTAGCTTTTGAGAGTAGACAACAATTATAATTTAATTTTTTATACTCAGGGACATTAATTGCATACGTTATCTCACCCCGGTGCTCAATGTACCTTTCATCGCCTGTAGAATTTTCTGAACCTCAATGGCAATGCTCTATTATGTATTTTCAGTGAATTGGAAAGTCATTATTGCTGATAAAACATTAAGTGTGCTGTGAAATGGTGACATAAAACCCAAGGAAGTGATTGTGATTTTATTTCCTGTTGTTACTGAGTAAACTTCAGGAAACTTACTTCATACTCTGCATACTCTTATTGACTTCCACACTCACAGGAATGTTCAAAGGGAGGAAGAAAGGGGATGCTGTTCTTACACAAATCCATTTGCACCCTCATACAGAACAGTAATGCCTTAGCAGGCATTGCCACTGCTAGTTAGCTGAGTCAAGATGGGCTCTTTGCCCAACTGCTTCATTAAATCTCTATCCCCAAGGCTCTCAAAGCTAATCCAGCCTGATCTTGACAGGGCACTCTGAAATTTAGGCACACCAGGAATTTAGGGTGGAAAAAAATCTCTAGGATTTTAGGAACTACATTTTGAAAGATCATGACAGGGTGGAGAAGAAACTCACTGCAAGCAAGACTGATTTTATTAAACAGGAGACCCACATCATCAGGAGTCCCATTCCTGGGCATTTACTTGGGAAAACTGTTCATCTGGAGCTAAAGGCTGGAAATCTGGTAAATGCTCTGGGCATCTAGCAGTGTTGCCTCCATGTAAATGGTGCCAGCAGGGTGCCAGCAAAGGGAACAGCAGGAGCTGATTCATTACTGCACTACCCCAGTTTTATCTTGCTGTTATCTGCTTGGGTTTCGGGTTTTGTTTTTTTCCTGCAGTAGCTGCTGTATGACAACAGCCCCAGCAGACTTCATCCATGCTGCGGATGTGAGCTGTGGTGCTTTGCTTTCTTAATTTTAAGCAATAGCGTTATTTTCCTGCTACCATTGATCTATGAGTTTGTTCTGTATCTGGATTTTGAAGAGGAATTATGCCACACATCTCAATTTTGCATCTGCTACCAACTTTAGCACACTTGACCCTCTTGTAGCTTCCTCTGGTGCTCCTATTCCTTTCTAACAAGTTAAGTTATACGGTCACTTCATTATGCCTATATCTTGGCTTTCCAGCCATGGTTTGGGCTGCATCCGTCTCTGAAGGCAGCTTTGGAGCCGGGCGGGTATCAGAAAGAAGGTGTGAAAGGCCTGGGAATGGGTTGCCACCTTCATCCGCTTTGATTCACTTCTGGACTTGTAACAAAACTCGATTAAGGCAACCAGCATGGCTAGTCCGAGCCCACCGATGAGGATATAGAAAACCCCTGCCACATTGCTGAGACTCAGAGCGCTCGTCTTGTCCTATAAGAAAAAGGAGAAGGGAGGAGAGGGAGGGCACGTGGGGAAGAGAACAACAAAATTAATATGAGATTGCTCTAGGAGAGACAGTACACAACACAGCAAAGTTGGCATTACATCATCTCCCTCTATAATAGGTGACATTTCTAAGAGCGTTTTCAATTTTTAATTCAGTATCTAGTAAATCTAATTTTTCCCTCATACAAAAAACCAAACATTTCTTCAGCACTGTGACACTTTGTAAAGGTTTGGGATCTCCGTTTTTCAATCATCAGACTTAAATGCTTATTTACTCAAAATGCCTAGTTTAAATTATTGATTAAAGGAGAGAGAAAAAAAAAAAACGCTCTGCTTCTGTGACATTTGCTTGTCCCTGATGTTTCGCCTGAAATAACCCGTTCTCTGGGAAATGTTCATTCCCTCGTTCCTAGATTGTTTCCCCCGCATATTCTGTTGCTGAGCAACACATCAAAATGGTTGTTTTTCCTTATTTTTTCCCTCCAGTATTGAAGTTGTGATACCTGAGATGTGCTTTCCTCGGAAACTCATTTGATTTCTATGTAATAAGGTAGTTACTTCATGTGTAATCAAGACTCACTGATGCATGTCTAAGTCAATTATTTGGTTCTCAATAAATAGGGTTATTAATGGACAGCTACTCGCAGTCGGCCCCTACGTTCTGATTTTACAATTGCCTAATGAATCCTCATGGCTCTCCGGGGAAGAGGCGAGTTGCAGCATGACTCACTTTTCCAGCAGGGAAACCAAATCCTCTCGTACTGCAGCGCTCTCTGCACTACCCTACCTTGAGCAGGCAGAGGCTGGAGCACTAGGATTACTTTGGGCAGAACCCCCAAGCTTGGCTCCTGGCATTCCTTTCTGGGTCCTGCTTTCTCTTTGCAGTGGATCTAGTTGGAGGTTCCCTGCTCCCTCTGTGTTATTACTTTGCAATATTGATTCAGGGGCTACCTGCTGGGCACAGGTTCTCCAGGTTAGGCACCGCACATGGATGCGAAGCTACTGGAGAGACCAGCGTTGGCCAGGGTTGTCAGTCCCACTCCTTGGGCTTGTCCTCAACTCCCAGGCAGGGAAAGGAGAATTGCATGAGGATCATTGGAGAGCAGCCACACAGTCGAAGACTAATATTTATGCCTTTTCAAAGGTAACAAAGCCTCTATGAAGTTCTTCATGATCTCAGCTACTCCAAAGGTACACGGAGAGCTGGGTTGCACTGCTGGTTTCCTGCTCTTTTCGGACAGTCGATCCACCCATTTTCCTTGGTGGGTTTTACCATAAGAAACCCACACTTTTCAGGACGGGCAAGGCTTCAGGAAGCAGAAAGATAGTGTGGAGCAATGTCAAAACAACATGAGAGGGTCAAACTCTGAACAGGAACGTGAGCACAGAGGGTTTCAGTTCAAGAGCTCTCCATCTGGCAGTGTGCTGGCGGGCTCTCAGGCAAGTACATTTGGCAGAAGGACTCTGTCTTTTGGAGTATAGGGTTCACTGACAAAAAAACCCAAAGCATGAAAACTTTTCAAGTTTCAAAACTAAAAAAAAAATTAAAAAAAGGCATGAAAAGATGAAAAGGACTTATTTTTGTGTGTTTTTTCTTTTTATAGGAAAAGAAAAATAGATTCCATTTTAAAATGCTAGACAAATGTTTTTCATTACTTTCCCTTCTGCCCAGCTGGAGCACTCACTGCAATCCATCCTGAATCCTTTGCTGAAAAATGCAGCATTCTGATCAGAGGTCACCCCTGCAGAGTTTTGGTCACTGGCAAAACCTGTGCAAGTGATTTGCCTTTCCATGCTTGGTTGACTGCATCTCTGCTAAGAGATTCACAGCTCTCACCAGCATGGTACTCCCCTATAAACATGATGGGCTCCACTGGTGGACAGGTTTGGTTTGCCTTGGGATAATCTTTTCTTGCTGGTCAGTCTGTAATCTTGTTGACGCGTCTGATGTGCTCTCTGTAATGAGTGGATTTTGCAAATATCCTCTTAGTTTCTGCAGTTTCCATATCTGAAGGATTATTTATCTGGTCTTTTATAATCTGCCTTCATGCATTTTTCTCCTAGTCTTGACTGTACCTTTGTTCAGCCGTCTCTTCTTTGCAGATTACTGGGAGTCACTTTTAAGAACTTGCTGAAACTTAAGGAGGTTTTTAGCGAAGATTTAGTAAAGCAGAGGTATTACTTTCAGAAAACTGGGTTACAAGATATCCTGTACCTTGCCTCTTCAGATTCAGAGGCTGAAGGGGCTGTATCAGCTTGAGGGTAGACAAAGATGGTAGAAATGGGCTACCTTCTTGACATGGCGGTCTCTTTAAAGAGAAGTGTCTTTTGAGCAGATTTGGGGGAGGATTGGGACAGGGAAGGAAGAGGAACTGCCCATTTGTCAGCATCTTACTGTTAATTTTAAGCTCATATATTCAACTTGGAAGTCTGCACCCTTCTCTGATATCTTGGAAGTCTGCATCCTTCTATCAAATTCAAGATATCAGAGTCATCCAAGTTTTGTGAAAAAAAAAGGATGACATGGTGGAGAAATCATATTAGTGTTCTCCAGGAAATAAATGCACTGGCCCAATCCTTACTAAGCTTCAGAGAACTCACATGGGCATCTCCACGTGGTAGCCACAGATTCCTGGGAAACCTGGCTCCCTGGGCGTTTTGCTCAAGGGAATACCTGGCTTTGGGCTTGTGCTGGCCATGATACTTCTGTATTTCAGTCCCCGGATTGGGGATACTCTCAGCCAGCTGTAGTGGCAGGGAGATCTGACAGCCAGGAAAGGCTGCTATTTCTTCATTTCCTCTTTCCCCTCTATATCTGTGGAAAATTAACCAACAAGCAAGAGGAGATCATCTAAAGCCATTTCCTGCTCCTACATTTCACACTATTAATCTTTAAGCTGTCGCAGTTGTGTTGCATTTGATTTGAAGTGGCCTTATTATTATCATCCTCATTATTATTATTAATGCGACAATTCAGGTGAAATGAAAGTTGACTCTTCGAGCAGTGAGAAAGGCCAAGGAAAACATCTGTTCGACATGGCACAGCAGTGGGCAAGCCTGCCAGAAAGGAGAGAACAGCCTATATTTCACTCCACCACCGTAATAATTTGTCCCCCAGGGAACCTCCGTTGTGGGAAGCCAGAGGATAAGGGCAGCTTCAGCAGGGCACTGAAAAACACAGGAATACAGGGGCACCCTGATGGCAGGTCTTGTTATCATGATCCAGGCTGAGAAATGAAATTGTGGTGGTGCTTAATTTTTGTTCATGTTTTCTTTTCCATCTTGTTTCCTTTCTTCTACCCATGGCCATGGGACTAGACAACCCCAGGAAGGCGAGGAACCGCTGCATGCCCAGCCATGTCTTTTCCTGCTCTTCCAATGCATGTTCCTGCCTTAATAATATGCAAAATAATACAAATAAATATCCCAAATCTGAGCTTACTGCCGGCCCGTTCTCGAACCTCCCCTGCTCCCTCCTGGAGCTCGGTGACACGAGCGGCTCCGGTGCGGAGCGGCCCATCGCCGAGCCAGCTTGTTAGTGGGAGTGTAAATGTCAGCGCTCGTCTCCCGCAGCGCCGACGTGGGGGGAAAGATTGGCAGGTGACGGGAGAAGGAAAAACCCATCGCTCCGAATGCACGGCCTCGTTGCCACAGCAACCGGGCACCTTCCCGTCTGTTCCTCTCCAATGGTGCCATGGGGTCCGTCCTCCTGTTCGCTGCTATTTATCCCTCTCGGGTGACAGGCAATGAGGGCCACTTGGCCTCTCATCCCCTGTGCAGCCAGAGCCCTTCTGTAGCAGGGGATGAAGGTGCCTGGGGCTGTTATGGTCTCTGTGGGCCTGCTGAGAAGATGAGTTGCCTGGAGAGGAGGTGATGGCCACAGGACGCTGCAGGAGTTGAGGAGCTGTTATGGCCAACAATGTGTTGACTTTCTCAGGGGAAGGTTTGAAGCTTGGTGATGAGGACCTGGTGCTGCTTGCTGCTGCTGACACCGTGCACTGCTGTGGGACTGCCAGGGCACGGTGCAAACCCATGCACAGCCAGCATGGGGATAGCGCTCCAGCAGGAACCGACACATTTGGGGTGAGAATCAGTCAGTTCTCGGCAAAGGCAGGGCAGAGCTGAAGTAGGATTTGACACTTTCCTCTGACTTTCCCTGCTTTTATTGATTTTTTAATAGAAGTCCAATTCTTGCCGGGGTAAAGAGGAGCAGGGGATGTCCACGGCTTTGATGAAGGTCCTCGTGGTGCAAGAGGCTGGCTGTGTGCCCCTGCATGCATGCCCATCCTGGTTTGGAAAAAGCCTTCCTATCTCCTACTGCCTTCCAAAAGCCTCAGGGCATGAGAGAATGAGAAGTGCATCTACCTTGACTTTCAGGGCCCATCTTGTCATCACCCTCAGGCCACCTGAGCCATCCCTTTGGAGCCTCTAGCACTTTGCACAGCGTGCTGAAAAAGCAGGAGAGTGTCAGGGAGGACACATCAGACTCTGGCCTTGCAGAGGCCATGGAGCATCTCCTGCAATGGGAGAGCGGATCCAAATACTCAGCAAAACAGGAGAGCTTGTCTCTGGAATTTTAGTTCAGACTCACTGATCTATGGTGCCTTTTGTAGTGATTTCTCTGGATAGAAACTACACAACGAATAAAGAGATGAACTGTTGGATTGAAAAATAAGATGCACAGAAACCAGCTGGAGGCATGAAATGTGATCTGAGGATGCTGTCCATCTGCCTGGGAAACACCAAAGGTCTTGGCCTTGGCTGGACAAGGAGCTTATGCCTTGCTAGCCTCTTGCCACTCTTCATTAGCCTCCATTTCTCCTTTTGAAAGTCTTCTAACTGCAAACTAAGCCAAGGTCAACAATATACCGTAA
>JAUBOD010001004.1:2194162-2246534 GCA_032353885.1 Nothura maculosa
CCCATATTCTGACATTTCATTCCCCTCTAGAACCAACCCAATGATGAACTCGGAATTAACATCTACCTTGGATCCTTCCCTGAACAGCTAGACTAATGCAAAAAGCTTGTCTATTTATAGAAGTGACAGGCCCCATGAAAATCCAAAATGAAGCCCTACTTCTAAAACACACCTAATCTCCTAAGATAAGTCTGGCTTATATGTTCATCCCAACCCTGGTCAGAGCTTTTTCTCTGTGAATGAAAGTGAATTAAAATGAAGTCTGAGGAAGAGACAGGCTGACTGTGCTGTACTGATGCCTCATGAATGTCACCTTGCTCAGGGCAGGCTCTCACACATGTGACCCCAAAGGGAAAACAGACACTACATGATGACTGTAGGGGACTACTAGGTTAAAACAATTAAAACATCAGGAACAAAACAAACATAATGGGACAAAAACTGACAGCAACTGTTCCAAAAAACACCATCAAATGGAAAATCAAGCATTCCTTCTTTGCCATTAGGCCCGTAAGAAATTTGTTCCACATGCATTTGAGATGAAAAAGAGGAAGGAAATGTTAGGAATATTTGGAATCATGCCTAGCAGAGGGATGTTTGGAGCTGCAGAATTGATTGATGCACTTTTCCTTTTTTGATCGTTTATTTTTCTTAGAAGTATGATAAATGACTCCTTCATATGCCAGAAATTACAAGACAGGTAGGATGTTTTGGTTTGTTTGTTTTTGTAATATCAAAATTAGGATACAAAATTGAAGTTAATTTAAAAAAAAAATCAGCCTTGCATCGTAATTTCCATATTTGCAAGATAGATAATAAATGTTGGAGAGAGTGTAACGGAAAACATGTTAAGGCTCCGAGAATATATTCACCTTCATTTGGAAGGCCTCCAGGCATTTCAGAGTCTGAACTGCACAGGATGGAAAAATTACTTTCAGGACCACGTGCATTGCATTCATGAGTTTCTCTAAGGCTATCTCCAGGAGCTGCTAATACTAGAAGCGCTGCATGCAACTTGTGCTGATTTAATAAATAACTGAAATCCCTGGGTCTGATCCACTACGTGGTGATGCTGCGTGGATTCTCTGGGGTGGTTTTAGTGCAGGAGTGGTGTGACCAACCAAATTCATGAGCTAATGCTCTGGTGGTTGCTAGTAACCCAAAGACGATGGATTAAATGCACTTGGTTATGTCAGCAAGGAAGTATAAAGTCACATCTACTATTTTGGCCAAAGTATTTTGATCAAAGTATGTTTCTTAAATAATCAAATCAGTTAAGGAAGCCCTCAGATAATGAGACAATCTACTTAAAACTGTGGTCCCTCACTACTCCTGTGAGCACTCACTACTCCTGGTAAACTTTTACCACTTGAATTCCTCATTCCAGTAATGTGAGGAATGTGCATAGCCTCTGCCAAAGGGAGCAGCACCTCCTGTGTAACTCTCGTCACCCTGCAAGTGTGTGTGGACTGCAATAATGCTGCTCTGAGCAGGTGAGTGTGCAAGACACTCTACAGCAGGGCAAGCTCATGGCTAGGAAGAGAATAACTGTGTTCTGTGCCCAAACTCTGCTATTAACTCAGATCTGGGTCTGCAGTTTTGAAGAGTTTGCACTTTTAAAGGAAGGTCTCTGAAGTAATTTCACACAATACCTGGGGCTTGTGACAGCTGCAGGTCCAGGCTCAGAAATGTAGGATTTGTGCCTCTTTGGACTTGCCAGGACCTAGCTCTCTGAATTGCCTCAGTGAATGAAAATGCACGTCCTTGCAGGACTTTCAAAGCAAGCTTCCTGTCCCTCTCAAACAGCATTTCCTTGTAGGAAAGGCCAAAATGCTTTCCCCACAAGCGCTCCCTCTGCGAGCATGGCTCCAAGCCAGTGTAATACCATACAGGGCAAAGCTGTGCATTCACATGGCACTGGGTGAGCGTCCCTTCCAGATAATGCTCTGTGAAACCAATGGTTATACCACAACAGCCCCCCTTCCATCACCTAACACAGCGGACACATTCATAGCAAGTAGATCAGCCATGATCCAATTTCCAATGCAGGGCTTGAAGAATTAGACGTTCCCATTGCTGCTCAGTTGGAGCAGGGTATTTTAATTCACTGCAAATCACACTGAGTATTCACATCCCTTCCCCTCCACCTCAACTCCTTGCCCCAAACTTTTCCAATTCACATGGCAATGGAGATTGAACTGCGTGGATATACACTAATTAGCTGGGTGATGTGGCAAAGGAAAGCAAAGCCAAGCTACTTACCTGAGTGCAGACCCCTTTGGCGTTGCAATGCCATAGCCTTTGGAGTCCAAGTTACCTCCCACCTTCATGGTGTCACAAGGCTTGCGCTGCTCTATGTACTCATTCATCGTGGACTCCAAGAGGTAGGCATACTTCCCTTTCGATTTTCTCACCCGAATCATGCCCTCTTCTGTAGTCCTCACAAAAACAGAGGGTTCGGCTGACTTCATGTATGTCCACATCTTCTCAAACACTGCTATTTTGGATCGCTGCATGGGACAGCAGAAACCCAACAGAAGCATTAATAGAAGCTTGAGTATCAGCCAAATTTCCAGGTGGACTGAGTGCATACTCATGTGCTAGGTAGGCCAAGGAAATCAAACAGATAAAGAATCTCACACCATTTCCTACACCATGACCCAGATCAACCTCGTCATCTCCTGTCAAAGCAGGCTCGGATATTTGTGTATGGGAAGTGATTTTGATGATCATAGGGCAAATGAAGCTTGGAGGTCCTCAGATTATTCCGGGGAAGCTCATGGATAAACCACCCTTCTATTTACAACAGCAGAATATCCCATGTATTGGAGACACTGGCAGGCTTCTCAGCAGCACAGGGACAGCTGCACTTTTGTGGCTCTAATGAGAAGCCCAGTGGCTCTAATGAGAACCCCAAGTCCTAATATGTGAAGGGGAAGGGAAAGAGAAAGTCCTGGAGAGGCACAGGCCTGGAAGCCTGTGCCTACTGCTTGAGGAGAGGGAAAGGGCAGCCACAAAGAGTAACCTTCTATCCTCCCTTGCTTCCACTCATATACAAAAAGGATCTACCACAACCTGGTTCTGCATCTATGTGATAAATTTATATTGACAGCAGACCTGCAAACAGGAGTGGTGGTTTCACTGTCCTGCCATTATGCAGCCCCTGAGCCCCTTCCCCGTATCAGGAGCCACTCTGATACACTCTAGGCAGGCAAACAAGGGGCTATTCAAAATGTTTGCATTAATGGTTCCCTTTTACCCTAAAAAATTCTTTAGTGGAGCCAGCTTCCAGGGTCCCATAGGCGATTTCTGTCTGCTTGGCCAAGTCCTCTGCACTTTCGATGGGAGAAACCATCCTTTCCACTGTCAGGAAGGCAGCCAGGTTAGCTGTGTAGGAGGATATGATGATCAAGGTGAAGAACCACCAGACGCCACCAACTATGCGGCCAGAGAGAGACCTGGACACAGAGGGGACAGTTAGGCTGAGTTAGGCTCATCATTTACCCAAAGTCATGTTCAGTGGGCGCTTGTTTGGAAGCCTATGGTCCTTCTTGTTCCTTGACCTTTTTTTTTCAAGGTGCCAGTGTAATTAAGAGGTGGAAAAACATCCCACTGGTAGCAAGAAAAATAACCTTGCAAAAGTGAATAAAATTGCTTTGATTTTAAATTCCTTTCAGAGTAAGCAATAATAACATTAATCAAATGTGGTCACAACTGCCAGGAAGATTTAGATTCCGTGGCAGGATCATGCCTATCTGAACAACAGCTCTGGCAAGCTCTTTGCAATGTCTTGCATCCACAGGAAGAAAGTACCAGCATAGAGCCAAACCAGTTATACAGACCAGACGGGATGATTTGGTTAGTTCCTCCATCACCTGAAGGTTTAAAATCAAAACTCACCACCTTCCTGAAGCTCAGAAAGCTACTGAAGCTGAGAGAGAAGCTACAGGCTTAATGAATAATTTGCCTGCTGACATTCTCTGTATTCAGCAGAAGGTTAGACAAGATGTTCATAATAGTGCCTCACAATCTTGATATCCAGCACTCACTGCAATCAAATAGACAATTATCCATAACCACTGGAGAGACAAATAAGTCAAGTAGACATTAACTTATATTTAAATCATTTCAAATCATTTGAAGAGCTAAAGATAATTTTTAGAATGATATCAGAATTCATGCACTCTGCCTGAGGCATTTGTGCTCTTTTTCTCTAGAAGCAAAATACTGTCCCAGAAAGAAAGTAACTTATAGTGCTATTATATAAACAGTCTGACTAGGTAGCACCTGTTGATGAGAAACACTGTTCACTGCTCCAAGAGAGCCCGTGTCCTGACATTGTCTTTCTGCTGGTCTGGGTCACTTCCCGGAACCTTGGTTATCAGATGGTGATGGAGATACCTCATTCCAACAATGGACCCCAGACCAATCCGTGTCAGTGCTCATGTGCTTTTTTCAGTTAAGTCTACAGGACATATCCCCAAGGTAGTGCTAGGGAGAGTTGACCTTCTCTTAACCCCTCACACCTTAAAAGAAAATAAAGTACGAAAGCAAGAAGAGTTTCTTGGGTCCGCAGCCCATCGAGACTCCAGATTGCAGGTTATATGCTGGCCACCCTTGCCTGCAGTGCCTCACATGGACCTGCTTCATTGCTGGCAATTGCAGCAACAGATTGAGTGCACAGATGGTCCCTTGTCCTTGTCTTGCTAAGCCTCCACAGCTCTGACGGCCAGAGAAGGGAACCTGAAGTTGGCTGTGGGAGTGGGGAGCACTGTAGATGCAGGTCAGTGAGGAGTGCTCCTCTCTGCTATCCTTGACTCTCCAAGCTAGAGGTGTTGGGTTTAGTTTTTACTGCTGAGATGCTCCTCAAACAATTTGAACTTAACTGGTATCTCAGGAATGATTCATCCTGTCCATCTTGGGTTGAGAGGAACTCCCTCTGGAGACTCCATCTCTATTGAAGGGCGAAGGAGCCTTGATGTCTAGGTTGGACTAGACAGCTATTTTTTAAGGCGCTAAAGTTAGTTAAGTTGAATGTCACCTTGGTGCTTCCCAGTTGTGCAGAGTTCTCAGCCCGCAGGGCTGTCAGCACAAATGTATTTACCTTTCGTTTCATATTTGGAGAGGGATCATGGAAGGGAGGCAGCTATGGAGTCAGCTCACACATCTTGAGATTGACAGGGAAGAGGAAAAAATACCTGTTTCTAATAAGCCTGGATGATGTGTACTTAGGGAAGGAAGCACTTGGAAACGCACAGAAGCATTAAACAAAAGTAACTGGATAATGTCAAATATAACAATTTCTGCTGATGAAGGCCACTTTGAGCTGGCAAAACCCATTTGCATGGGAAATAATCCCATTCATCTCCAGCTGCAAATTATATAGCTCTTCCTTCCTGATGAAGCTGGGATATTTCTGCGACTTGTTTCAATTCCATCAGCTGCAGCCAGCCGGATTCCTGCCTTTAGACCTTAGACACCCCTGCTGTATTCATTACTGGCTTATCCCATGGGGGCTGCCTGCTGTCAGCTGCAGATGGCTTATGCTTCCCGTCTCCACACCTGGCATTAACAGGATGAAAAAGCAGCTATGGGTATTCAGATTTGGAAGCAATAAGGGGAAAGAGGGAGAGGAGGTATGAGCTTCTTTCCTATTGTGGCCAACTAGGGTGGGTGCGAGTCTGTAACATGCAACCATCTCCCCTGGGCTGTTTCTGCTGCAGAGACTGGTCCTTCTCATTACACAGGGTGCCACAAGCAGGTAAGGGCTCACCTCATGGACAACAAAGGCAAAGGGAGGAAATAAAATCTTGCTTTGGCTGCCAGCACGGCTAGGACTGTGTGCGTCTGGTCATGGACAATGTTTGCTCTCATTGCTAGACGTAGAGCTAAGAGCGCTGAATCTCAACTACTGCGAACACACAGTGGTGAAACCTTAGCTAGTCGATTGGCTTCTAGAAACCAGTGATAGATGGATCATAAGAAATATAAACACGGTCCTGACCCCACAAACAGAGGCAGTCCCATGCAACACCTGTATGGATCAATAGCAGTGGACATAGATTAAACAAGACAAGTTGGATACCTAGGTTGGCTACTCAGCTTTTGAGCCAATACCTGTTCCAGCTTACCAGAAATAAGTACCTGGAAAGACAATATCCATTACAATCTTGTTCTACTACTTCCTTAGAGCAAGAGAGAGAGAGCAATGCTATCACCATGGGAAGCATTTGCAAAAATGCCTTTGTAAATTAGGAGATAATGTACCATTTCTAGAAGTGGCTTCAGTACTTGAGAACTAAAAGTCTGCTGGAAAGCCAATGGGACTTAAGAGTTATGTTTATGCTTTAGTTGGAGCAGTCATGGAGGAGTAAATATACCTCACACTTGTATATCACTTTGAGGTTTAGAAAAACTCACCTGAATAGCTAGATACCAGAGGATGACCTTCCATTTGAGTAAGGAATGGTCTGTAAGCTTGAGCCCTAGCAAAGTTCATTTCTCTTCACTAATGGGCAGTATGGGGTTTAAATCCTCTTGCACTGAAAATTCACATGTCCCCGTACTTGTCCAAGCATAACATGAAGGCAATCAGCTCTCTACCATGCGGAAACAAGAGGCAGTGACTCAGTCCTCTGCAGAACTGAGATACAATGCAGCATACCAGTTAGCGCTTTAAAGAGAAGCCCAAGTTTTGACATTTACACTTGTCTATTTGACCTTTGGATTTATTCACATTCATTATCATATTAATATTTGTGAACAGAGGATTTAAAAAAAACAATAAAAAAGCAATAATGAGCAAGGATAATAATATGATAAGAGGCTTTAATGAATGGCTGATTTGAGGAGGTGGAAAATGATGAAATAGCTAAAGAGAGTACAGAGGGTATTTTTTAACCTATGTTACTACTCCTATATCCACATTCTTCTTTCCTATGCAAAACTATTAAAGAGCTCTTGGTTTCTTTGTCCAGCTCTATCTGGCTAGTTAAACAATTTAGTTTCTGCTTTCTTTTTAAAAAGTGTTTTTCTATCAGCTTTTATCATATATTCAACCCTTCCTTACAACACATATCATTTAAAAGATAATTCTGAAATGTCTCATGAAAAAACCTGTGTATGACCATGCTTAAATTAATCATTTTAATTGTTTCACTTTGACAATGTTCTTTCTTATTTCTCCTTGCAAAAGCAACTGCATTGTGCCAGCTGAAAACAAAAAAGAATCTAAGATCCCTTTGTTCACATGAAGTGAGTTTTTTTTAAATGTTCCAGCTGTAGCATTGATGGATTCTTCACAGGAAAAAAAAAAGCATGCAGCAAATCTCTTATTTCTTAAAACAAAATGCAATACTCCATCAGACAATTTGCTCTTTGATCTTGCCCCTTGCGGAAAGTAAGGGAAATCAACAGGAGTTTGCCTCTGTTTTGCCAGCTTATTAGAGGCAGCATCATTTCTCTAGCAAGCTACATTTTTGCAAAAAGATTAACAAGATCACTAGGAAATGAACAGGGTAAACCTCTCTGGAAAACTGTTTGAGGAGCATCTGAGTTCTCTCCCACTCCCTGCAACCCCCCTCTTCGTGAACTCATTTCTTATGGAGAATTACACTTAAACTGACAGCGTTTTAATTAGAAACGCAAATCTGGGATTCTAAAGCCATAGTTGCTTTGGGAGGATTTCCCAGATTTGCTGCTAAATTCAATTCTAATAAAGGCTCACTTAGCCAACTGACATATTTGTCACTGAATGAATTTATGCAAAACTGTTGGAAGAAAAGCTCTCGCAATGCTTGTTCTACTGATTGTGGGTCAAATCCACTTTCGGTCTGCTACCCACACAGCCCCTCTGATCTCCAGCACTATTCTGCTAATTTGATAATGACTGCAGATAACTTGATGGGTCTATCAAAGCATAGACTTCGTGGAGGATTAGCTGCAAACATTTTGCTGCAGTTTTGATCTTAAAGAAATTTGCAACATTAAACTCAGTCAAGGCCGACGAACTTGTTTTTCCTGTGTATCACAGACCATCTGGAACAAACTGTCTCACCACTTTATCTCTGACCCTGACACGAACCTTGATTTGCTTGAAAATCTGTGAAGAGTCATAGCCAAGGGGATAAAATAGGCTTGGGGATGTGAATTTGGGAGCTGGATCTGGGAGGATCTGATGCACACTTTCTGTGAAGAGGTTCTGTTAACCTCTTATGCTCAGCTCTGCCCCGGGGAGTTTTCAATGAGCTACCCACCGTTTTTCATGAAATCAGAGTGATTATAATGCATGTTTCTCCCTGTGTGTTGTATTATTAATTTTCTTGCCCTTGTTAGTTTGCATTTACTCATCACTGAACCCTACCTCCTCGTACATGAGTTTGGAGTCTTGGCTGCAAAGCCAGGCTTAAAAACAGTGTCAAGAGAGCTCTTAGAAACACATAAGTGGGCATGTTTTCTCTTGACATTCTCATTTACTGCTCCCAGTGGTACAAATCAGCTATTCCTTCCTCAACTCTCCTCGTTACTTTTCTGCAGAGGTAATGGTTGAATATTTTAGTTCCCCATAGGTAACATTAACCAGCAAGATAGGGTAAGAAAGCTGAGGGTGTGGAGCTATGGGAAGTCCCCTGCTGTCTCTCTCCTGCTTCTCTAAAGAAAATAAGAAAAAAAAGAAGAGAAAGGAAGGATAAAATTTTGGGAAAGCTCCTTTACTTTGGGACATGGCTGACACACCAGGCTGACACATGGGAGAAGGCAATGCTGCCTGCAGTACCCCAGGAGAAGCCATTTTACAAGGGAACTCAGGATCTCTTGCTCTGTAGAAACTGCTCTGATCAAACATATTGTCTACAAATATGCAGAATCGCCCAGATTCACCTGGAGGATGTATATCTGCGGCCCTTTAATTATAAGTCACACTTTATTCATTGTTTCTTTCTGCCTAAGCTAATGACCTCAGACAGCAACGTGTGGTCCCTCTCCTGCCATTTCATCTCTTCTCTTGCAGAATACATTGGCAATTTTTTCTTCAATTTCCTTTCAGTGGGTAAAACCTCTTTCTAAAATGAGTTTTCCTGCTTAGTCAGAAATGTATCACCCCCCTTTTTGTTCTCCAGTCATTGCTGCTAGGTCTGCTGCAGTGCTAAGTATAAGCATGACTACATGGAGCAGCTACATACCGTTTTCAAGACACTTAGTTCTTTGACAGGCAAGAAGTACCTAATAACCTAAGGAGAGCACTAGCAGCCAGGAACTTACCTTCTGGTGCATAGGACACCCTGCCACTTTATAGGGTCAGGGCAACACACTCCATCTCTCTAATCCAGGTCCCCACTGAGTGTGAAGAGGATCAATCACATTTATGGACTTCACCCGGGTGGCTGGCCTGAGGCATCAGTATCCAGGTGGAGCTCATCACTCAGTTGATCCTTTGCCTACTCCTCTTCCCAAAGACCTTCTAGCAGCAGGTAATTTATTGTCACACTAGGGATGTGCCTTCCTGTGGTCCTCACTGGCCACATAACACAACCCGCCAAACACAACCAGCATAACTCACCAGGTCAACTAACACAGCGTAGTGCTGGACCTGCTATATCCCAAGCCAGCATTGCACTCATAGTGGGGACTACTTCCCAAAGACTTCAGCCAGGCTCCTGTTCTACCCACAGCATGAAAACAGGGATATAAAGCAGAACTGCAGACTGAGCTGTGACCCCCAAGTCAAGGGAACCACCATCCCTAAGCAATCAGAATCAGCTGCTTAAATTTGATATTTATCCCTAAATTTGCAGTATAATACATCCACCTCTTCCAGAGGGCTGTTCAAAGAGAACAGTAAGGAAAGAACTAGGACAGAGAGATTAGGTGAAACTCACAGAAAAAAAAAATAAGAGTTTGGTTGAAAGGCAAAATAAATACATCGAAGACGTATACTGTGATCCTCTTAAGTAAAGGCACAGTATGTGTCTCCAGGATGCAAACCATGTATGCTGTGTATTTAAGAGATGAACATTTAGACAGAGGTTTGCTGGAAAGCACGTAGTCACTTTGGGCTGCTTGACAGTCCTGGTGAAAGGCAAAGTCACTCTGTGCTGCAGTTTTCCTAGCTTTGGCCACAAGGAAAAAGTGACTCTTATCATGCCTTTGAGCAAAATTTTTACTGTAAAGAAGTCTCTTCACACATTTTTCTCACCTTGGTGACATTTGTTAGCTTTGCTAAGAAAAATTCACAAGGTGACAAGTATAAAATTTTCTCAGAAGCCCTCACTGGAGAGTCCCAGGAGATTCATTACTTGGGAGCTTCCTCAACCTCAGGTGGCCCCAAATTTAACAGGACTCATCCTTCCCTTTAGACAATCGCCTGCAGTGCTAATTTCCTTTGCTGTGTTGCTAGATTTGGTACTCTCCCTCTGTTTCATTTATGCAGAGTGCAGAAGCTGTTCTCTTTAAAGATTTAATGTATTCTGGATTATATACCAGTTCTTTATTTTCCCAAGATCTTTCTTTAGCCATTTACATGTGCTCACAGTTTAGAGCTCCTTTCCTGAGGCTTCTGGTCAATGTTATAATAACCTACCTTCAGACCTTCTCCAGGCTACCTTTCCTTAGCTCTTCTTGCTCTGAAGACTGGGGAGAAAAAAGACTTTTCCATAAGAGTATTATCTGCAACAGAAGGCTTCATTCTGAATAATATTCCTGTTTATATCTTTCCTTTTCTCTCTGTTTCTGATTTAAAATGTGATCCTTGACAAAGACTGCACATGAATATTTCTATTTTCACTTTTGAGCCTTTTTTTTTTTACAAGTGTATATCATAACCCTTGTAGAAATTGTGAGGAATGGGTCTCAGCTGCGCTTTCCTAGCCCTGTCTTCTAGGAGGGCTGTATGTGCACAGAAATGCCTGTCTTCTATCACTGGAGCTGCAATCCATAAAGGAGAAGTGTGCTGAGTGTTTCTGCTGGCATTATTTCACCTGCTAAGATCCATTTGGTGAATTTTTTAAGTTTTCGGGAACACTACTGAGATGAAAAGAACCCCCTCATACCCTTCTGTTGTCTATGCAGCCTGAGATATTGCTTCTTATTGAATATTTCAAGAAATGAGAGAGAGAGCAGAAAATCCCTATTGTGTGAGCATCCCTCGTATTTGAGTTCTGCACTGGGACCCTCGTGGCCTGTGTTTCACATCTTGCCTATATTCACAGCGTGCAGACACCTATTTTTACTGCTTTTGTCACTCACAGTATGAGGACTCCTCCCCTGTTCCTCTCTACTCCTCCATTCACACATTGGCCTCCTATTACATCTCAACAGGCTTTGTTGGGAAAATTCATTAGTGTACATAAGGTGCTTTGAAGTTGCCCAAAGAACAGTGAATGTAACACTTTTGCACTTCTGCAAGCTCTTTTATCTGAAGATCAAAGTACTGTGTCATCCTTAGTATGATTGAATTATTGCTGCTTGGCTTTTGGATCTAAGGGTAAGCAGCAACTCATAAGAGTTGCAGAGCAGCAAGTGGGCATTAATCAGAACTACTGGATGGTTTTATTAAACAGATTGAATATCTTGAAGTACATGACCGTTTACAGCAATGCAGACATACCTGAGCTGCACGTCCTTTCTTACCATCTGATGGTGCTAGGTGGCACCACCTGTGACTTAGCTCTCCTGCTCCAGGCACAGAGGAAAGATGGAGACACCACCATGGAGGACTGTGGAAGCTTCTCCATGCTCTGTCTCCTCCAAACCCAAACTCTGTCCAAGCACATAAAGACTTTTCTGCTGATCTCTAAGCATTATCCTAACTTCCCCAGGAACTGCTGGGTATGCCATGCTGATGTCATAGATGTCCATCTTTCCAAACAGATCCTGAGAGACATTTATGTCCCCATCCCTCTAAAGAGCTCAGCTCAAGATCTTGCTGTGCCTCAGTGCATTTATTGACCCTGGAGAAGCTAGAGCAATAGAGGCTTCTTCCAATCAGGACAGCTGTGACTATACAAATGACCAACAAGCCTCCTCTGTGCTAGACCAAAACAAACTCAAAATGCCTTGCTGAGGCTTTCCTGGGCTGCAGCTTCTGGACAAAACAGAGTAAATGGCAGGAGGAAGAAAGGAAGGAATGAACAAATGAATGAACAAACGAACGTGGTGGAAGAAGGCAGGGGGTCTCCATGTAACCTTGATTGCTCTACACAGCCCAGAGACTTGGGGCTAGGAATGAGGCCTGGTAAGAAGAAACTTCAGTGACAGCAATTGAAGCAGCTGCTTTCAAACAGGGATGGTTTTGTATTTATTTATACTTATCTATGTTTAACTTGTCCAAATAGTTTGGGAATCCAATTTGTTCTAGCTTCACAGCAGTGAGTATTAAAACAAAAAGGCCTTCAAAGCCCATTCTCTGACACATTAAGCAGATATTGGATGCAGATATTGAATTCATATCTTAAATTAAATTTAAATAAAGTCAGTCTTTCTCTGGAAGTAGTATTTTTTTTTCCAATTCCTCATTCCTCGGTTACCAAGACAAGTAGTTGTGATGAAATCTGGGACAAAAGCAGGACAGCTACAGTAAATCCCAAACTCTCATGAAAAAAAAGAAAAAAAAAGGAGAAAAAAATTGCTTTGAGTCTCTCAGTTGAAAACCATGAGGTTTTGGCTACCTCTGGTGAATTAAACCAGCAAAGAATCACTATGGATGCCCTGTGCTGGGAGCCAGAATGACCTGAATATGATGTGAATTGAGGAGCTCAATGCTCGTTGGACTGTGTATCCAGACAATGTGCAGATGATATCTTAGTGCTGATAAAAGTGATGTGCAGCGTATGGAGCAGTTATTTAAACAGGGATTTCCTGTGAAAACACACTCAAGGCTTCCCGTCTTTGATAGAGTATTTTTCTGGAGTGCGGACATGGAAGCAGTGTGTGACAGGCAGCCTTGCAAAGGACACGACTTGAGGGACACGGAGCTCGTTCAGCTCCACACAACCCCTACATCAAGACAAAAGTGCCTGGCAATCCGATCAGCTCTTCGGAAGCTGCAGCCAGGCACGGTCCTGAGCTCAGGGAATGCCAGACCCCAGCTGCGCCTAATGCTGGCTGTAACAGGTCATCAAGAAAAAGGGAAAAAGCAACAACAAAAATAACCAAAAAATCTCTGCTAGTGGTTGAAAATCAGCAGGTCAGAGTCCAGGGTAACAGGGAGTCCTTGGAGCCTCAGAGGGTCTCCTGCTGCAGCCAGGGGACAGGCTGTAGTCTCAGGTGCCCAGTGCACAATGGAGGGAGCTCTAGTTCCCACTTTTCTGCTCCTCAGCTAGTGTACAGCACTAGCAACACGTAGTACCTGCCCTTTCCACACTGCACAAGTCTAAATTCCCACGGCATTAAAAGCTTGTCAAGGCTGTTTATATTCACTGAAGATTTCCATTATTTTTTCCAATCTTTTAGTCGAAGATACTAGAAACATCTGTTTTGTCATTAAAGAGATAAAAGTATTAAATTGCAAATGTGATTTTAGTTTAATAAATCTTATTTTGGTTCACGTTCTTTACCACTTATTTTAACAACAACAGGTGGAACAATTAGCAAACCATCACTTTGTAGGAAGACTTTTAGCAAATTCAATGGTAAAGACCTGAAGTCAGAATGGTGGCAGAGTGACTACACGTGCATTACAAGGGAACCATTCTGGGATAGGGTCTTGCAAATGAGTGAATGAAACGTTCAGTAACTCTGGAGCATTTAGAAATTCTCAGATGGCAGCGCATGAAAATCCAAGGGATTCATTTTTCCTTTGCATCTGAAATTGTATTTTCCCAACAATATCCCCTCAGCTAAGTAATTTCTCCTTCCGATCCTCTCCACCCTTCAGCATGTTTCCAAATAAAAAGGAAGATAACAAGGATGACTATTTTAAAAGAATTTCCATTTTCCCCTGGCTGCCACGTTTTGGTTGCCATGGAATTGTGCAAGTTCCAGAGGGGACCGTTTAGTTCGATACTGTGCAATTTGTGAAGCTGCTGCTCTGGTGAGTCACTTTTCCCTGGTTAAGTGCATTTCAGAAATAAGTGTGGTCATCAGTTCCTGGTGATTTGCAAAAACTGCTGCTACCCTGTGACCTGATTTTTCTCTCCCTGGGCATAATTAGCTCTGCCAGGGAGAGAGAGTTGCAATATCACTTAGTGCACCTTTACGAGGGAGACTTCCAGAAGTCGAAATCCTCATTTGCTACTTTTATTCTTAAAGATCAGTCCTAGTGCCAGCTCAACCAAACTGCCAAAAATAAATGGTCCTGAGCTTTGTTCCCATGGACAAGCATCCAAGTTCCTCAGACTCACCCCGTACTGCAGCAGAAGCGTTGCTGAACCAAGCTCATCCCCAGCATGGGAGCTGCAGGTTGCTTGCAGAGAGCAGATGAACTTCCCCCATCGCCAATACACCCTTTGCCTGGAGACTGTGCAGTGAGTCCAGCTGGCAGCGAGCGACAAAATCACCATCTCTGATGTCTCCAAAGAAGCTTTGGAAAGCACTGCCAGCAAGCTCTGCTTCCTGGGAACACTGTCTCCAGAAAATGGTACTGCCAATGCTCAACCTCCTTTTCCTATCCATATAGTCTCATATCTGAAAATTCATCTCTCCCAGACCCTGCTGGGTGCAAAAGAAGATAAGAAGCACAAACTCTTTCTTGTTCCTTGTGTCACTCCTGCTTTGGGAGAGCTTGCAAGGCTCCTCAGGGTCTCTCTAGGACAAGCTACATCCTGTTTAAGGTTGTAAGTGTATCACAAGGATAGCACCAAAATTGCCCATCAGGCCAAAAAGAAAGGCAGATACTTGAAATGTGAGAGAAGATGCCTACTGAAATGAAGAACTGCCAAAATAAACATCCAGACTTGGTCCTCGTATCAGGACAGAATTAAAATCCTTCTAACTGCTAAATGCAGTTGCTTCTAATTCCCCTAATTTTAAAATTTTAGCAAAATAAGTACCCTGCAAGTGTTACTTGACCAAGGACAGAGCAAAAATAACTCCCTTAAAACAAGTAAAATCAAAGTCCTCCCCAAACAAACAACAAAAACACCCTGGTCCCAGCCAGCTTCTGTTTTAAGCCTTGTCTACAAGTAGATAAAATCATGCAGTACTAGAAACTTTTGATGAAATTTAAAAGTGCTGCTATTTTTCAAAATCTCTAGAGGCTAGTTCAGAAAAAAAGCCCTCAACAACTTGCAGTGCAATTTTACTGTTATTTCCAGCAACTCCGTTGCTGAATTCTCCTGTGATTTTTTTTAATTGATCTAAGAAGAACGGTAAATAAACAGGAAAAATAGCAGAAGAAAATGTTCAGCATTAATTACAGGTACACAATAAATACTGTATTTGCTCTTCTGCACATGTAAAGCTCTGACAGAGCTCAACAGAATGCCTGCAGGAGAGACTGCAATGAAATACAAACCCAGTTGCACACTGCTATACACAAGCTATAGTGCACTATATCTGTGTCACTACAGATTAATAACAATGTTCACAAGATTAATATGAAGAATTGATTGTATCTGTTATTGTATTATATCTATTATATCTCCTCCCCATCTCTGAGTGCATTCATTCATCATCCAAGCCAGCATCTTCCTGAGTTGCACCTTCATTGTTGGCTGCAGGTCATGGGTCCAGCATGTGCCACTGCTATGGCCTGGCAATGGCACCAGGGCTTGGACTCTGCCAACAAGATCATCTTGTTTAGCTCTTTATCCCTAGTCAGTTGATAGCTGGACTCCATTTGCACCATGTCTCCTTGCACATGGAATGTGCCTGCAGGTTTTGCTGGGCTGCTCCCCAACACGTTCCTTATGGCACCACGCATTGAGTACAGAAACTCTTCCTGCTCCTGTATCCCTGCTGAAGCACTAGCAAGGTCCCTTCTCAAGCTGTGTTGAAAGTTTGAATTTCCATTTTACTTCATGCCCAGACTGCCCATTCTGTTCTCAATAACACAGATTATAGCGAGTCATTCCAAGCTTTGTTGTGTGGATACTGGGACACGATATCCTATCACATGTGACTAAACATTTCCCTTTATTCCTTGTGTGTTGTGATCTGCATCCAAAATATACACGTGTTCGGTTTCCACAGCACAGTCTAAAGGAGCTCCCATGAAGTTTTGTTTATTTTTGGAAAAGTCGACTTAGTTTTCCTGACATGGCACAGACAATGACTGTTTTTACTGGGTGGTACTGTGTGCTATTTATCCTCCTGTCAAGCTCCAGTGGGGACAAGACTCCTATAGTCAGTTGGCTGAAAAAACTCACTATATTCTATCCCATAATGTCTTCAAAGGAACAATAAATGCCCTTCTGGAAGATATGTTTTAGCCAAATGTATTTCACTTTAGTCAAACATAAGTTTTCTGACTCAGAAGAAGGGTAACTGGATTAAATTTAATAGTCTGTAACATACAGGAGCCTTCCTTTGGACTTGAACTCTGTGAAGCAACTCACTTTGAGATAACAGAAAATAGAAAGCCAAGCTGGGAAGCTGTCAGCAAAAATGTGTATTTGCTCTCTGCTTTTTTATCCTTCTCACTACAGTCAAATAATTTATCTTGAAGAAATTGGTTGGGCATATGAAATATTGGAACGGCCCATTTTGCTGCAGAGAGGTCTGGCAGCTGAGCCATCACTTTGCTTTCCTTCTAAAAGGCCTCGGATCTGTCCCAGGTGAGGAAGCAGCAGGAACCAGGCACATTTAGCAAGGCCCAGCTCTCCCCAGCTCTTAAACGCTGGGGTTATTTTAAGCTCCGAACAAAATTTATCAAATTGCATTTTTGAAAAATAGTACCATGTGAGTCACATTTACTTCATAGCCCTTTTGCTGCAGGCTCTCACTACTGGCTGCAGGATATTTATTACCTCCAATGCCTGCTCTGAGAATCTCCTTTCCGGGTCTGTATTTCACATTTAATGAGTGCTTTTGCAATTTCATGACTGTTTGCTGAAGTTTAGGTGGCATTTTGCACAGCCTTTATGGTTTATGGCCTGTTTCAGACTTTACTGGTTTCTGCCCATAACTGTATACATGAAACTACTCACAAGCCCAAACAGTTGCTTTTCCTGCATTCTGCTGTGTTTCAATGATCCAGATCATCCTTACACCTTACCCAGGACAAATTATTCCATGTAGTGATGTCTGCCTTCCTCCATCTCCTTAATTCTGAGCTACTATACCTATATTTCAGTAGTATTTCCTAAAGCTCTGCAGCTTCCAGACTCAGTTGTGACCTTCTGGGACACGTGCCGTGTTCTGGTAATTTCCAATGACACTCTTCTGATTTTCAGAAATTACTATGCAATTCTCCTCTGGCACGGTGCAGAGAAGAGTGGGAGCATTGCCTGGAAAATTTGTTGTGCTTTTTGGGTGTGAACTTCATAAGGCTGATCACAGGCACAGAAATAGGTTTCCATAGTGAAAGGCAGGGCTCGGTGTAACCAAAGGCAAGTCTAGGTACAAGGTCTACGTGCTTCTAATTTGGCTGGCAAGTATTTATCGAGCTCTGATGGGAAATGGTGCTGCAGCCAGCACTTCTTTCACCTCAGCTCCCATAAAGACAGATCACCTCTCTGGTCACTCCAACATCTGCACCCAGCTAGGATGCAAAGTGGTTGGACCATAATGGCTCTACTGGCGATGAACAATTGATGATGATGATGATGATGAACAATTCACCACAGGAGTTAGTCTGGAGCACCTGAGGTTTCTGGGTAGCTTGACCAGCGTATTTAAGTGGATTAATGTCCTTTTCACAGTGCAAAGCTCTTTCAAAAGCATATTTTGCCTCAGTGCAGGACCAAACTTCCCTGGGGACTGGTCTAAGAGGGACGAAGGCCCTTTTATAGCAGCAAGATGCTGCTGCAAATCTCATCACCTGCTGCATGGAATGATGCGTCTGCAGTTTTGATCTTACATGTCTTTTAGGAAAATCTATAGTGGCATATGCACTTAAAAGAAATGTGCTCAAGAAAAAAACCTCCAGACAAATTTCCTCTACTCCTTCCCAAAACAAAACTGAAATAAACAAACCAAAACCTCTACAAAAACAAAATACACCCCTGCACTTGCTCCTTTCTGCTGAGGAGAGAGTGACAGAACAGATGTATAACAGAAGTTATTTAGGGTGGTTAATACATTACTGGGCAGATGCCAAGAGATTATAGTGGTAAGTTTAGAAGCAACCATATAGAACATATACAGGAATAGAGCAGATCTCCTCCACCTGCCCACAGTGGATTCACCAAGCATTCATTTCTGCAGGATGTGTGACAAATCCTGCCCTCAGTTCATGTGAAAAATACATGTGAAATACAGAGAGAACTCGGAGCCTTTCTGTACAACAACATCCTACGGGAGTTCTCACTCTTCTGCTTCCCCTTGTGTTCACATGTCACCAAAATGTTCCCATTCTCTTGCAACTATCACAAGAAATTGTATTCAGAGTGCTGGGAGTTATAAGTACAGTTTTCCAGGTTTCAATTTTTCTCTTGCTTTCAAATATTTGTGATTAAAAAATGCTTTTCTGCTCCACAGGAATACACTGATTTCAACAAAACTGTTATTTTTCATTATCAGGAAGATGGAATTAACAGCATTAAAATAAGAATGACACAATTATTTGATTTTCCATTTCAAAGCAAAGTTCACACTTTGAAATGGTGATTCAAAATGTGCTGCTCAGCTATAGTAAATCCTTTTATTTGGATCAAAATTACTAACTCCTCTCCAAAGCTTTTTGCTGAAGATGTTTCAAAATCTGCTATTCTGCAAGATCTCCACCTTTCACCTCTTCATGCTCCTCCCTGGAACAGAAGCTGTCTATCGAAATGTCCCCAAAGGAAGACATTCTCTTTCCTGATTAAGAATAATGATGACAACAACAACACCGAGTATAAAACCAGCAATAACCTGATCCTAACACACGGGGCCATGTTATAAGACAGCGATAAAGCTGAATTCTCTGTGCTAGGAGGACTATCTGAGTGCCTCTGCTAGCCTCCAACTAATCAAGATTCTGATGATAAAGCGTGTTCATAAAAGCTGCCTCTTTCAAAGTGCTCTTCAAATTCTTTATTTCCCTACTATCCAGTGCCCAGGAATAATGGACGGACAGCTGTCCAGCAGCCAGGACGGCAGAGCTTCACTGCTGTGGATGCCATGTGGTCCACGTGGTGTGGCCATGGTTTGCACTGAGCTGTGCATCCTTCTTCAACGCCATCCCGGCATGTATGAAAAGAACTTCCATCTGTGGTATTCACCCATGGATGAACAAATGGATCCCTGCTGAAATTTCCTTCCAACAGAAGGCAAACTAAACCAAAACTGGATGGGGAAAAAAGAAAGCAAAAGGCCTCTGTGCCTTCCTCTCTTCTCACAGCATCGTTCAGATGTCACTACGGCAGGTAAATTACAGACAGTGCTTTGCCTATAGACTCTACTCATGATTAGCATTAGATCCTGCTTTGGGGCTAAGCAGGCCAAAAACAGTCTTAGCCTAAACCAGGGGCACATGGGCGCAGGGGCAGCAGCCCCTGCCAGCCCGTGTCCATGCTCTGTGTCCGGGACCTCGTGTCAGGTCAAGCCAGGTGCTGACTCCTGAACTGCCCACAGATCCTGCCTTCCACTAATATCCAGAGGAGACCTCTCGGAGACAATGGGCAGTTACAACCCACATCCAAGGCCACAGCCACTGTCCTCAGGGATTGCTGAATATTACTTGTAGGAGCTGCAACTTGGACAAGCACATTGCAGAACCTCTTAGAGCCACACTTTTTGCTTTTGTATGAATAAAGCATCAAGAAGAAATGTGTATCAAATCTGTTCAGTTCCAAGGCATGCAACAAAACAAACCACCTGCATTAGAAGGTTTGCAGAGCAAGGTAACCCACCTTGGAGAAATATCACATCCTTGCTGCATAAAAGCTCCTAGGGAAAACCAGAGACTGTTGAATATCCCAAATTCATTTGTCTGATCATTGGCTGGCTGGTCCCGTCCTTCCTCGAACTCCTCAGTGTGCCACTCATAGGGGCTGAAGCGACTGACCAGGAAGAGGACAACGCTTACTCCAATGTAGGCAAAAACAATGCACATCCAGATCTCGTAAGCCAAAGGATCCAGAAAGGAAAAAACTCCTGGTTTGGACTTCTGAGGTTTTTTTATCATGATGGAGATACCTAGGCTCATAAACGGTTTGGAAAAGTCTATAACCTCTTCTCGAACCAGCGTGATGGTTAATGGTGCCACTGCAACATCAGCCCTCTGAAAAGAGACAAGAGATTTGCATTTTAGAGACAAAATACACTTCTCAGCTTCAGTGCCTTTTTCTTGGACCTCTCTTTACTTCTCCTAACGTTGCAGAGGTTACCAGATAAAATGAACTACAGGAGTAATATTAAGAAGTAGTAGTCTATAATATTTGTGAATTATTTCCATTTTATCACTGCTGATTTCCAGATCTGCTTTGAAATCACAGCATTTTTGCTTTCCAGCCACCTAGCTCTTCTTGTTTGATTTATCCACTGATGTTGCAATCTGATACAGATGACTATCACTAAAAGAATCTCATCACCCAGACATCAATAGAGGCAAGGGAGAGCAAGTTGCCTGGCAAAGGCATGCTAGAATATTTACCCCCACCAGGAACTACTTTTTGATTGCCTATCTTATGTAAGAGAAGAGGATGAAACTTCCAGTGACAGTGATATGTACTTTCCATTTATTTCACAATCCATCTTGAGGATGGAAAGGGAAATGTATTGCAATGGCTGCAGCCTCTTGGCAGGATGTCTGTAGAGTGACACATGGACCTGAACATGGATGTTCCCTACACTTCCAGGTAGGAAATTTAAACCACTACGGATGGGGAACCACCAGAGACAACCTGTTTTGGAAGGACGGGGTGTAATGGAGCTCCCAGTGCTGCCCAGTTTGCAGCTGGTTGCCCAGTCCTGCTCCCTTGCTGTGGGCAGAGGCAGATCCACCACAGCTGGAGAGCGCTGCAGAGCTCAACCTGCTAGAGCTGCCTGTCCCTTTCTGCTGTCTATGAAGGGAGCCTAAATAAATAATTTAGACACTTGTCTTTTTCATGGCTATGAAAAAGTAAGTCCAATTTCATTCCTTATAGCTCTACCTTATACTTGTAGGTGTATTTGGCTCTGTAGCTTTGTATATTGAGCTTTTGCCCTCCTCTGGTACTGCAGAGACTGGGTATAGGTGGAAGTTAAGTGGCCAGATAGAAAATGATCTAGTCCCAGTATTCAAACCAAATATATGCTGAGTGTGTGAAATTGTATCTCTGTTTTATCCTGCCATTATCATGCAAATATAAAATAGAGTAAAATTGGGAAATTCTACTTATGGGAAAGTTTGACCTTTCCATATTTGTTCTTCCAAAAAAGGCAGGAAGAAAACATCTTTTTGGAAACACTGAGAGGAAATATTTTGACATTTCTATGGGCGTAGAAAAATCAAAATGTTTCACAGGACTTCTTATTTGCATAAGAAGAGCTTCAGCCCTCAAGATAGCTCAAGCCCTGGGGCAGGAAACATTAAAAAGAAAAAAAAAAGAAAACTAGGTAGCACAGAACATTTAGTACAGCTCAAAACTGTTTCCTTGCTTGAGAATTATTTTTTTCTGATCAAGTGAGAAAATAATTCAACTGATCAAGGATACAAACTTACCCCATAAACCAGTTCTCCCACCATGCCGTTCCATGTTTTAGTGTCTGGATCCCGGGCTCCATACTTCCCATCTCTGACAATCTCCAGCCTGTAGTGGTAGCCAACATGCTTGGCGATCTCTGCAGCAAGCTCCACACAGTAGCCTTCATATCTCTCATTGCCTTCAAACTGGTTGGCATTCTTCTTGAGCATCACGTATGGGTCTTCCTGGCACAAAGAAAACAGATCCCGAGTCACACTTCACTTTTCTGGAGATGTACCTCAGGATCTCAGACTAGAGCATAGTGTGCAGCGTCTGGTCCTCTTGCAAATACCAGCTCTGTGGTCCTTTACCAAAAGGCATAGTCAATATGTAGGAGAGTTACAAAGTATTTATTATGGTGATTATTATTCTGGCCTTCTGTACTTAGTAAGACAGAACTAGAGGTAGTTCTTGTTGTCATAGACCTGATGGGAATGGAGTTGGTGGTGGCATTTGGGTAACAGCCTGTCAGTGCTATTCCACAAAGGATATTTAGTGCATCCAACTGATGAATTTTTAGAGGCATTTCTATGTGGGCACTGACAGAATACAATTTGCTGGGCAGGAAAGAGCCCTAGAGATGTTTAACTGGGTTTGGGTATTGTGTCATCTTCTTCTGTAGACTCACAGTAAGCATTTAACAAAAAACTTACTGAAAATTCATTAGGCTTGGCAGGGTAAGGGTATGCAATGACACAATACATGATACCATATATTACGAGATTATAAATATTGTTCCTTCATGATTTGTTTTTAAAGTTATGATTCAGGCTCTCTGCATAATATAGCCAATCCTTCCCAAAAGTATAGGCCCCATGCTGTGGGATAAATACAAAACACACGTATATTTTTCTAGTGTACTTATGCTAGTGCCTCTAATGTCTTGCCGTAATCTTTTGTATTTCCTGCACTTACATGTGAGATCTCTCAAATATTTATTCAATTAGCTACAGCAATTTTCAGATATCTTTATGGATCCAACAGGAAGCAGTAAGTGTGGTTGTTTTTGTTGCTGTTATTACTATGTAAATCACACTGCAAAGGAAGGCATGCAAGAGCAAAGAGGGAATTCATACACCAGCAGATGAGGAGGGAGCACTGGATTTGAAGTCAAGAACTTACTAGGATAGTTGTGACTATGTAAGTCCTGTTCTGCAGACTCGTGGACTCATTGCCGCTTTGAGTATCCGTGGCCACTGGAACTAACTTCTCATCTTCGTTCCAATAACCAACCTGCCAAATACAGAAGCAGGACATCTTGCTGATACCTCTTTCGAATATTAAGCAAATTACCATAATGGGATTGGCCTAGAAAAGTCAGCTTTCTCTGCATGTTTATACCTAAACAGAGATCTCATTTTCTGCAGTTTTGATCTCTTTTGGCAGTGGGACCAAGAAAAACCCCTTACTGCCATGCCTGCACTCTGAGAATAATGTACCTCATGGGCAGGGGAGCAGAGTGGATCCAAGCACATAAAAACAATTAGGAGGCAGCACCAGGGAATCATTGCAATTCCCTGTGCTCTCCCCACATCCCCTCTGTGAGGAATTCTACATATTTTTCTAGCACTGAACATGGCTGCTGCACGTCCAGGTCTTACAGATGGATCAGTTGCCATCCTGCAGCTGAAAGCCTGCTACGCAAGGCTGACTCTCAGGATGTCTTGGGTGGAAAAAGAAAAAATTTCAATCAAAAAAAGCAAACTCTGGAAAATATTTTAAAATTGGGAGTTCTATTCATAGCTAAACAGCTGTAGTAGGCAGAATTTCCATGTTAAGCTGCGCTTATTAATAATCAGGGATTCAGTCTGAACTATCACTACTTGCAGGCAAAGCAGGGTGCCAGCAAAGATCAATAGGAAGATCATCAGTGAGGTTATCCACTCTGAAGGCTTGATTTTATAAGAGGTTTTCCATCACCTCATGTAAGTATGAAATTGCCTGAGCTCTGCTCATGTGGAAGGGATTTCTTATCACAGTAAATGGGAAGAGGTATTAGCACAGGGCACGACCAGGAGCCTGCTGATGGCAGATTAGAGATCATAACAATTCAAGAAGGGGAAAGCTCTACACAGGCTGCTCAACTCTCTTCATTGCACAGAGAAAAAGAAAAGGCAGCGAGGAAAGAGCTTCTGAAGCTCTGTCCCCAGGCAGTATAAATGAAGACATGTATATTTGTTTAGCACTACTAACTTGGAGGATCTACCATACAGTATGTATCTTGGCAGTTATGGATGCATCTCCTAAATAAATATCACTTCTGTCAGTAAATACACAGTAAAATCAAGACATTTATCCATTCCATTTCTTCTGCTCTCAAACCTGCCCACATTGCCAATATCTTTCTTGAAGTTCAAAGCCCCATGCTCACATAACACTTCATATGAATACCAGGAACAGGAGAAATATTGCTTTACAAGTCTTGGAAGACATGCTCCTCCTACTTCTCAATGAAGAATTTACTTCAAATTTAAAAGTATATTTTATTCTTCTGAGAATAAGAGGGTGCAGAAGAGTTGGAGCAAATACATTCAAAATTATTTAGAGTTACTCTTTGTTTTTAAAAAAGATATCACATTGGGCTTAACTTTGTGGATATTAACAGCCTGTGTTTCAGTGGCTCAAAACTTCTAAAAAAAGCCAGATTTGCTTAGAATGTAAAGAGAGAGCAAAATTCCATAATTTCACAAATAACCGCAGAGCAATCAGGGCATGGTTAGTGGGAAGGCTCATCACTTCAAGGACAGCCGAATTAGGCTAACATAAAGGATTCATCATATGAGTTAGGGCAGACAGGTTGTACCTGGCTCTGCTTCTCTTCATTGCTTGAAAAGGAAAAGTGGGGGAGCAAAAATAAAGTTTTATAGGTGGTCCCGAGTCAATACGCTCTACCAGTAAAAAGCACAACTATGAAATGAGTGGGCCAAGCTTTCATTATCTGGAAACCTCTGCTCCACTGTCTCTTCAGTTGTGTAGAGATGCCAGCAGTGCTCCAGACAATCCTTTCCATGTTATTATAGTAAGACACCATTAGTTCTCAGTAGTGCTTCCATGCTTCCTTATATAGAGAGCGGGGAATATGTTTTCAGTGACTTTCCGTGTCAACTTTCATGAATGGCAACAGCCTTTGAGGCCTAACCATGCCAAAGCATGGCACAGCACAGCGTCTGAAGTCACTATCTATTTTACCTTTCTGATTCCATCATGTTTCATTTCAATCACTTGCAGGGTGTAGTTGGTCCTCCGTCCCTTCTCATTAAACTGAACGTTTCCAGATAATCCTTCAAAATGGACCTTAAAAAAAAAAAAAAAAAAAAAGGAAATGTTTGCACATTGTGGTTGTTCTGCAGCAGTGAATGGCAAGGGGCAGAAGGATGCAGAATGCAGTTGCAACCCTCAGGTCCATGCAGCAGAGATGGGATATCTCTACAGCAGCAGGATTTCACTTGATTTCAATCTTTATAGCATGCCTGGTAGGACACAGGGGCTCCTCATGTGCATGAGAGGTAAAGTTTCTTCTCTTAAAAGTCTGTTACTGAGCTCAGTGAGGCATAAGAACTACATCATGTGTGTGAGGCCTTCACGTCTTGGGATCTGACACTGTGCTAAATCAGCTCTGAACAACTTGGGTTTTGTGTCTGGTCATATTGTCTAAATCTGACCAGAAATCAGACTTTGGTAAAGAGCTTGTCAGCCCAAATCTGGAATCGTATTTACAAGAAATATGAAACTGTGACCATAGCTCCCAGCTGCCACTCTTCACTGGAGAGGAGTCTATCAGTTTAAAACAAATTTAATTATCTGCTGCACCAGCCTAATAACACCTGACAATTTAGTATTGTAAATGAGATTCGCATAGGCAACTTTGAGTCATAAATTGCTGCTGATAACACCGCTGAGCTCAAGAGTGCTGCTCAGGCATCAATTCCTGAACTTTTCCTTGTGGTGTGGCCACACCAGTCTGGTGTGGAGAAGAGTCTCAGCTGGAAGTGTGAGGCCTGAGCAGGGCAAGAACGAATAAGAGTGAGAATTTTAGTCTCTGTAGAGGCCATGTGGAGGAATACTGAGGCCACCGGATTGTGAATTGAAAGATTCTTCTCAGTCCTTCCACCAACTTTACACAGATCTGTTGTCTCTGCAACTTGTATGTTCCCATGTGTAAAACAGGAACAGATACTTAACTGCACCTTGAAAAGTGCTCTGAGATCCTCAGAATAAAAGCGCATGGTGAAGAAATGAGAATAGATAATTGCAAAGGAAATCTGCTGCCAAATTGCTCAAGCTGTAATTTTTTTCCAACTATTATCACAGAGGTTTGTCATGAAAACTAACACCTGCCTGTATTTTCTGAAGCTCCTTCAAATCAAAAGATAAACATGATGACATTTGCAGAAAAATGCATCTCCCTTCTTAGGGGAACAACATTGCAATAGCCCTGTTTTCCTAAGCATTCTCATGCTCCTCCTTTGATGGTCCCTGTGGCTTCCTTTTCAGCTCCCAAGCAACTCAAACTCAGACCACAGGGTGCTCCTGCTTTTTGACTTTACACACTATAAATATGTATTCTTTCTATACATTTGGAAGAAATCTGAAACCTGACACATCCCCATGACACTTAAACAGCAAAAGTTTCTCCTAACAATGCTGGACTCATCTGCCCTTCTTCTGAGACCCCTTCCATAATTCCGTTTCCATATGCTTGCTTGACCAAATCTCTCCTTTCAGGCAGCAGTTCCTCACTGATGCACATGCATTTCTCTCTTTTTGTAGAGTATACTATTTTCAAAGTAGAACAGAAACCTCAAGGGATTGATTTAAAGTAATAGTTTGTGAGTGTCTTTTGAAAAAAAAATCTTACCTTTCTTTAATAAAAGCATGTATTTTTCTTAAATGTGCTAGATTTCTGTTTCTGAAAAATTGCAGACTATTTGAAATTGCTTTTCATTTTTGCTCCTGCCATCCATGACTCCTTCCTACACTAAACAGAAATGAGGCAATTCGGGAGCTTATTCAAGACATTTGAGTGGAGAAACTTCTTACTTTTAAACAGATCATAAAATTTTAGGCATTAGCAAATGGGAGGTGAAAAAAAAGCACTTGGTGAATATCTGTGAGAATTGCTGCAACTGTGAATATTTATAGAATGGATAACTCAAACCTTCAATCTAACCATAAGTTCTTTCTATTTCCATCTATCTCTTTCTATAATGTAGTTATTGCTACAATACTAAGTGGCAGATGATTTTAAAATTCATGGTTAAAAATTTCCCAAGGAGTTTCCTTTTTCTACAGGTCTAGGAGCTTTTTATTCTGATCATCACGACTAAATAGGTCAAATATTTGGAGAATGCTAATTTCTCAATGGTAGTTTTTCAACAGCTAGGAAACAAATTTTGCAAACAGTTCTGTGTGTTCATTATTCAAATGCACTGCTGTTAAAAATTAGGAGTTCTGAAACCACTTTATTAAAGAGATGACGGGAAAACTTCATATTTTCACAAAAAATGTATTTTCTGAGCAGATTTAATTTTAATCTCCTCTTCTCATAAATTCAATAAAGGAAAATGCTTGAGTGCCCATTGTTCATCAAATGACTTCCAAGTATTTCATGTTTATTAGGTAACTGATCTCCCTAATGCATCAAGGAGGTTGATTTTATTATAAGAATTTGGAAAAGCTATAACAGCAATTTGCCCAAGGTCACACAGACAGTCAATGGCAGGCTTGGGAATAAATCAAATACAAGAAATCAAATCAAGTGTAGGATTTGATTTTTAAAGAATCCTTATTTACCAGTAAACTCAAAACAAATCAAAACAAAATACTTGGCAAAATTTATATATGACACAAAATAACCAAATTAAATTTGTTCTTCTTGCTTTCATTCTTAAGGAAAAAAGATGGGATAAGCTATATTTGGTAACACTGAACTAGCAGTATTTCGAAAGAATCATCTATTTCTGAAATAAATTTAGCACAAACTGTGAGAGAAAAAGTAGATTATATGTCTGAAAAAAGGACACTACTAGCAATGGATGTCAGTCTTGAAATTTAAAGAAATTTTGAAGTGTACTGCCCTGCTTCATCTTCAGTAAGTTCGATGTTTTCCATCTAACTATAAGTTTAGTTTATATTTTGCTTATTCAAAATCTAAATTTTATGCAGCATGCAAAAGGAGCATTTTCAAATTATTGAGGAATACATTTTCTAAATGGCTGTTATTACAACTCCCACCAGTAAGAAACAAGCTGTAATTTGGTCTTAGAAAACATTCTGACAAAAGACAACATATGAGGCAAAATCAAATGGTCTGGAACTGTTGCCAAATTCACAAAGAATTGAAGGAGCTTCCAGAAACCTGGTTTGTGGTAGTGCAGAGGGTAAAAACAGACATAGGATTTCATGGGAGGCTACTGTGGCTTTTCAATGCCAGAGCTCTATTAGAAATTAAAGAAAGAAGGACATTCCCAAACCCTTAAAGAGACTAGATTCTAACTTGGAAATACTCATTCCTCGGTCTGCTTGAGTCTTTTGGCCTTTCTGCTCTTCCCCAACTCTACCACAGCTTCCCACATGTTACCACAGGAACGTCCCCATGAGGGGCATCATCTCAGTGCCTCACCTGCTGCAGGGCCCTCTGAATGTCGATGCCTTGGCCCCAGGGGACAGCTGGGTTGGCGAGACAGTCCCCGGCGTTTCCGCGGCGGGAGATGTCGATCCGCTGCCTCCGCAGGTTCTGGAAGGCCTCCGCCATGACCCGAACGCCATCGTATGTCAGAGCAGATGTATACTAGAAAAAGAAGGGGAGTTGCACGTCGTTCATTAGGGTGAGCTGCCCTTGTGCCTGTTACAGTGCTTCTCCGCATGGCAACTCTTTTCAGATGATTTTGTTCTGTTTTTATCCTGCCAGCATCTCACTTCCTCTAATCACTACTGCCTTGCTGACTTTTGAAAAGTTGATATCCTGTCCCCAGAGGACTCAAGAGTGGAAGATCAGCTCCTGGTGCAGGGCTAAGGGCTGCTGTATTTGCCTTTTGTTTTAGCTCAATTGCTGTCAGAGTTGCTCCCTGAAGAGGACTTAACCTTAGAGGGCATCACCTGCTGAGTCTATTTAGTTAGATTCATGAAAATAAAGAAAGAAACACATTATACTATGTGAATGTGGAACTATATGATACTCAAACACAAAAAATAAGTCATCCTTTCTGGTCATACATAGACATGAGAAAACTCTGCTTTAATATATAAAAATTATTCAGAAGATGATGTTGTTCAAGCAGAAACTTGTTTAGAAAACAGTATAAAATTCTAGGGTGAATGACAGCCATTAGAGTTAATTTCTTTCCCTATAATTATCTTCCAGTCTACTTGTTTGCAGCCTTCTCAAACTCATTCTTCCAAGGTTACCATTTCTATTTCTAGGTGTTTGCCACAAGTGTGTGTATTTGTTTTCAAATGTCAAGTAGAAAAAAAACAACCCACTCCTCCTTTCTTGACAGCTTAAGTCTTCCATGTTAGGAATTAAAATATACTTATTGACTATCGCACTTGAAATGCTAGGTAAGAAAATCTGAAGAGAGTTTGTTACCACTGGATATCTAGTAAACAACTGAACAGTCAAAGAGTTCATGAGTTTTTTTTTCTTTAATCCTAAACAGGAGGGGATATTTAATCTAGTTTTAAGAAGGGTAAAAACTGGGAAACAGTGAATACACCCACTTATGCAAGTCTCAGCAGTAAGTATACACTTCTAACATTCAGAAAGTGTTGAGACACATGGAGCAGATGAAATTCTTAAGTATATTAAGTGACAGTGTTTTAGGATCAAGAAAAGCTAGATTCAATAGCTCAGTGTGATCCCTTGGCTAGGCCCTGCCTAAATTAAATGGTTTTCTATACCACTTGCCTTTGGCCTCTTCCAGTCCACACGAGGATGTTCCCTGGCATCGTTATTCTTCCACTGCTGCATGATCCTTGCTGGGACAGCGTCTGTGTAATTCACCAACTGGAAGCCAGTGACATTGGCTCCACTCTCCCTGAATTTCGTCAGGTCAATATCCATGAATCCCTAATACAGGAGACAGCAGGAAAAGCTCATCAGAGGAACACACATTTCCAAGGTGAATAACAGGCAAATCTGCCTATCTATGAATATGGCATCTGGCTTAAGAAAAACTCTTCCCTCTGCTGCAAAGATCCTCAACTACAATAAAGTCCATTTCCCAAACCACGGGGTGAATTTGCCCTTCTCATAGGCAACAGGAGGTCTCTGAGCTAGCAGCATCCTGCTGTTTCCATCCAGAGAGAGGAACAGTTGTATTAATAATAGCTCCTTTGCAAGAAAGCTAGCAAAATAATGGAAAAAATATATCTCAGATAACACTTGGATTAAAATAACAAAATTCTCAACAAGCATTTATTAGAAAGAATTATTCTTGCTTTTATGCAGTCAGTTACTAATAGAGAGGTAACTCCATTTCAAGCTATAGTTTGCAGAAAAGAAAAAAAGAAAAAACCCACAAATCCTGAATAATGAACTTGCGGTAGCTTAAGGAGTACGTGATCAGTTAGCTTGCCAAAGGAGTCCAGCTGTTAGAAAAGACAGGATATAGGGTTTACTTACTTTGGGAGAAAAAAGCCATTTTTTCCACCTCAGATTACTGGTGAAATTCATTTCTTTCATTTCTCGACTGTTCTCCCCTACCTCTTGCCCACCCTGTGTGATAACACAAGTTCACAAATACACAAGTACATTGGGGTAGCAGTGGGGATTTGCTGTCATCAGTAACTCATAGGTACATAAAGCAACTGCTGAAACACTTCAGTTGAATCAGAGGCAAATTAATATGAGAGAGTCATTGCAAGCAAGATCATACTTTGGCCTCCTTGCTCTAATCCTATTTTTCAGCATTCCAGATCTGAGATACTCTTTGCTCTGCCCTCCTGCCAAGGGCAGGAGAAGCTTTAACAGCGGTGTTCTCTCCTGCTTGGCTGTTGTGTAGAGACAAACAGAAGTCTTGCATTTTCTTTCAGAGTAAAGGCACAAGAGATGCAGGTTAATAGTTTCACTAATATCATAAACAACCATAATGTATGAGGGAAATGAAACAAGATGAACATACACAACACAGCTTTGCCTTCCCTCCATGATACACTGCTGCTCTGCATCCTCCTCAGGCCCCTTCTGAATCCACCAGCAGGCTTCCCTCCCTCCCTGTCTCCCAATATACAGGATGATGCTCTGAGTTAGAAAAGCCAAATCACACTCCTCCCACAAGAGACTGGTTGGGTTCTTAGAGTGATGATCTCTGTGCATGGGAGTGGGCAGCTAATTAGCTCATTAATGTCCAAGGTCAGGGTCAAGCTGTTAGATGGAAACCTGTTGTGGGAGCAGACAGCTTGGATGAAAAAGACTAAATTGCCGTCTCTCGTAGACGTCAGAACAAGGGAGTCATAAGGTGACTCAAAAACGTCTTTAGCGACTTTTGCACTTTTTCTTCCTGCTTTTTGTAAGCAATTTAGCATTCTCTTCCTGGTTTGGGAATGAATGTAGATGCACAGATGCTCCAAGCATGATTTATTTTTCTTCAAAGTGTTGTGATTTAGGTAAAAAGAAATACATGTAGTGGTATTTTGTGAGCATGTATTCCTCAGAAAGCTGGTTTATTCCCCATCAATCTTGTTTGTAACTGCTAACGTAGGGGTTTCAGAAAGCCAGAGCTGTGATTAATTAACAGGAAAAGCAGTAGGATAACTGTCCCTGACATCTTAATGCATTTCAGGCCAAGTGGTTTTTGACACACAGAGCTCCTAAGGTTCAGTAAGAGGAACCTCACAGGTTGCCAACTGGTTACTCATGGCTAGGACCAAATTACACTGACATTTTGCTCCTGGGAAGTATTGAGGGTAAGAAAATCTGTCAAAAGAAACTACCACGCAGCTATTTGAAGCTTGTGCCACCAGCTCCTTCTTGGAAGGCTGACAAAGGCATGAAGAAAAGTCCAAGTTCACAACAGAATATGAATAGGATTTCATGCCTGGTGTCCTTAACCCCTCAGTGAGCAGATTTAAATGGAAAAATTCAGAAAAGATTATGACCCCAGTGACTAGATGGCAGTGATTGAAAACATCATCTTTCACTGTTTTCCCCAGACCAAAGCATTTTGAAGCTGAAGCAAGTATTCAGAGATATTCATCAGGATTCACCTTATAAAATTCAAACTGTTTAAGAAGTGTGAAGAACACAGATTTTTTTCCAGTTGTTTAAAACAGACGGGACCAGGGAAGATATTATCTAACCTTGAATATGTCTTTGCATTTCAGCTGTTTTCAATTGCCAAAATAACTGCTTTCACCTGTTAGCCCTGCTGTACATGCCCCAGTACAAGGTTAGTAAGGAATAGTCCTAATTACAAAGGAATTTTCATCACTGCACCACAGAAATTGCTTAGAGCAGGGCTGGGTGAGATGACAGCTAATTTGCCAGCGTAATGCAGTTGAAGTGGGAAAAGCAGTGATCAGAAATTTTAGTGACCAGTTCCCAATGGTGATGAATTCTTGCTGTCTAAGATATCACCAAGAATATATATCAAATGTTACATGCATTGTCTTTTGAAGATGTTTCTATTCACAAAGCAGTATCAAGAATTAAACGTGCTTATTTATCTTTCTGGAAAAGCAGCAGGCTTGCAGGAAAGATTAAAACAGGTGAATTACAGTATTTACAAGTAAAAAAAACCATCAATCACTCCTCATCTTGCCCTAACTATAAGTACATCTTGCCAGAAAAAAGGGACCTTTGATTTACTTTCCAATCTGCCTGATTCAGGAAATAACAAGTGGAAGTCTGGGCTAGCCCTGAGTTTTTAACCAAGTCTGCAAAAAAACAAGAGATGCAGATGAAGAGAGCAGCTGTCCTAGCTGGGATGCAATTGTACAACCCACTGTGGGATATTAGCACCTGTTATTTCACCATTAGCGGGTTTAGCAGAGAACAATAACACTATGCGAGTAATAAATACAATCTGTCATCGTAATATTAAAGTTTCATACAGTACAACTCTCTATGAGGCCATCAGGGAAAGGTTTCTGGGGAAT
Organism: Nothura maculosa; assembly: GCA_032353885.1. NCBI lineage: Eukaryota > Metazoa > Chordata > Aves > Tinamiformes > Tinamidae > Nothura > Nothura maculosa. The sequence goes on from JAUBOD010001004.1 coordinate 2,227,003, forward strand.
GGGAAGGCTGCAGAAGCTCCTGCTGCCCCCAGGCTCTGCGGGCATGCAGCGCTGGGCTCCTCCAATCCTGGGCATGGTATTACAAATATTTACTGTGTGAAGCCTCATGTTACCAGCAAGTGCTGAGGGAAATAAGACATAATTTGACTGATGCTTCTTTTACTGCAGAGAATAAGAACGTTGAGAAACTGGATTTACAAGATTAAAGACTGTAAAACTTGCTAACAGATCAAGGGGAGGGAAGTATCTGCAAGAGACATTTGTGACAGCCCCAGTGTAAGTGAAATGTGAAGGAAATGCAAACACACAAAATACTTATCCAATAGAAAAAAAGGGCCTAAAAATCAGGAAAGTTATCACTCTAGACAGTAAGATTGAATGGGAAAAGAGCCTTTTTGTCTGCCACCATTGCATTTCTGAGGATCACTGCGCGCCACTGTGGTGGGGCAACAGACTGCTCACAGCAGCGGCTTCAGCATCAACCAATCTGGAAAGGAACCAGCACAGAATCGCTTCCCTCTGCCATCAAATCAACACCAGTAAGAAGTGGACAAGTACTGGAATGAAGTGTTCCCTGGGGTCGTAAGGGACAAAATTGTTCCAAAAATGTGCTAAAAAAACCCCACCAGTCTTGCAGCAAAATGGGCTGGACCTGGATGGAAACGGATCCTTGTAACGGAGCTGCATGGGGCCTGTCTGGTTGGTGGGCAGGCAGGTGCCTGGTGTCGGCTCCTCACACAGGGCTGTCCCTGGGGGAATGGTAGGAGCAGCAGGATAACAGGATATCTCACTCCAGAATGGGCTTAATGCCCACACTGCCAGAAACCCAGCACAGCAGAGCTTGGAGGCACCATAGAGGCCCTCCATGGGACACTGCCCAAACTCAGGCACTGGGGGATTCATTTCAGCAGGCTCACCTACCCAGGGCAATGGTGACCTGGCCCAGAAGGGACACCACATCCACAGATCTGCTTTGCAAAATCCTCCTGCCTCGCGTATGCTTGGAAGATGCCTGGTCTCATCTGAGAGCTACTCCTCCACACTGGCTCTGACTCTCAGCGAGTGCAACACACAGCAGGGACAATAGCCAGACTTGGTTCAAAGGAGAAAACCTGCTCTTGAACCCAGACCTTGGACTGTTCTTTCCACTTTAATGAACCTCAAAAAGCCATTACATGGAGGAGTCCTGCTGTTAGTAAATAATATGGACAGCTGCTAAAGACCTTAATGTCTTCAAAGAGCGAAAGGAAAACACGGCTGTGTTGGGAAGGCTCCCTTCCTCACTGTGTGTTCCTTGCTGCATCTGTTCTTTATGCTGTGCTTAAACTGAAACAATATTTAAGCCAGAGGTTGTTTACTATCCCATTCACCGCTGTGGTTCCTGGGAGAGGTGTCAGCAAGTCACACATTTATATTCCTCTCTGCTGCTTGTGGGCTTAGTCATCAAAGGCGATGCATAATGCAGGAAGACTGATGGCTTGAAATGGGCCTCATGAATCCATCTTGATTAACCAGCCCAGGAAGGATCTGCCTTGAAAAGAAAGTCCCCCAGAAATCAGCCAGCTCCTGACTTACACCCAGAATATCACTGGGAGGCGAGACATTGAGTGGGCAGCGCAGGCTGCTGTCAGATGGCACAGGGAAAGCCCTCATGGCCCCTCGTGTGTGACCATCTTCAGATCTGCCAACACCACTTAGGCTCCTGCACGTCCCCTGCCATCCTGCTCTTTAGCTGCCTTGTCATTTTAAAGCCCTGCCTCCTCAAGGGCACGATGACACCAGGCAGCACCGCTCGTCCTGTGCGGGGAGCGCAGACACGCGCTCACACTGAGTGGCTGGAGGAGGAGAGCGGCCTGGCCTCTGTCTTCTCCTCTAGCCCTGCTGGTCTGCAGGACAACAGCAGCACTGGCAAAGCAACTTGCTTCCATATCTGTGGTGTCCTGGCACCAACAGGCAACGAACCACAGCCCCACACCTTCAAATTCTCACTATACTTAAGTAGATTGGTATTAATTGCTGGCATTTGCCCTACAGAGTACCTCCTATGGTATAACTGAGCCTTCAAAGCTCTGCTGACAGCCAGAAAGGCCTGAGCTCCTGATAGACTGTAGCTGCCTTTCTCATAAACCGTCATGCAGCTCAACCATAGCACAGTTCAACATCTCAGCACCTTTACTTGGCCTCTGCTGAGAGGAGGGTCCTTCCAGAGATTCTCCTTGAAGGCTTTTAGACTTCTGAGAAATGCTGTTATTTTTTTCTCTTCCCTTTGTTGCACTCTCCAGGTCTTCCACTGGGACTTGCAATGCTCATCTGTGAACAAAGACACTGAGAAAAATGTCCCTTTCTCTGACTGCCTGGAGAGGGCTTGTTGGCTGAACCAAAACACAGTCTCCTGTCCCTGACACCAAGCGCACTGTTCTCAGAGTAAGGTTTCTGAGTCCTTTGCTATCTCGGATGAAGAGACTGGACTCTACTTATTTTCTTTCTATAAACCAGTGTCCCACACTGAAACATCTGTTGGATCCTCATGGCAGCGTGAGCGTCTCCATTGCTCCCAAGGCAGGAGCTATGGGCACAGCTCCACACTGCAACTACTGTGATCACGAGAGGGAGACAGTAAAACTGCTCCACTTAAATGCAAATTAAGAAGGATAGATTATGTCATTATGCATAGAAGCTTATAATTGTTGTTTTTAATTCTTGTGGTGGAGGTATCTCCGAGAATATTTTTTCATTGCTTGGTGAAATCTGGATTTCTCTTCAAAACCAGTTTTGAGATAATTTCTTCCTCTGTGCATGGCTGTCTTCATGTTTTTCAACTGGGGAAGGAGGAAGAAGAGCAAATTTAAGCCATTCACCCAAGCTCACCTAGAAATCTATGGCAGTATTAGGAAAATGGCCAGTCTCTCCTTGGATGCAATGCATGTATGGCTAGCCATGCCAGACTGCCTTCTGCTAACAGACTTTATGATTATAAGAAATTTTACAAAACAAAAAAATTGCTGTAGATCAGTTCAGTGAATACAAAGTGGCTCCTATCATTCCCAGGTACTCCAGATCATCCTGCAGGGAGTACCAAGCGGAGTGTTTCCAGACGGAGTATTCCTAATACACAGAATTATCTTCAGGCTTGACTTCTTCAGTAAAGCATCATTCTTCACTCCCATCACTTTGTGTTAAGGAGGAGGGTATGTCAAAAAGAACCTATCTGCTCAAGTCTCATTCCAGCACGCTTTCCAACAGGAAACGATTTCTTCTTGTCCACAGAATTATTAATATGTCAAATTTTATTGCAGCAGCAAAATACTCAAGTCCTTGCTATAAACAAGGATCGAATGAAGGAAAAAGCAAGAGAAAGGTGCATGGTGGGAGACACTGTCAACATGTCTTGACCTTGCAGTTTGTGTAATCTTTTCTACAAAGAAAAGATTGGTCTGTTGTGCTGTTTTGTGCAGGTCTATTGGTAGCAAGTACACTAAGTCAGGTGAAGATAACCACTTAAAGAAAGCTAAAGGAATGCAAATTCGTAGTAGAAATGAAGTCACCATGAGAAAGATATCATAGATTTACAAGCTACTTCTTGCCAGATGAACCAGGTTAATGGCTGATGGACTAGGAGCCTGCAAATGGCAGATGAAACCTGTTAGCTTAACACACTTTTGCTGAGATCTAGGCAAATCCATTTTTGTTTTCAATGGTTGTAATATAATGTTTGTTGCTCATCTGATGCTCAGTAATTTTTCAGAGTCACTCACTAGCTTCAGCAAAAATCCTTCCAGGACTTGTAGTAATAGTGTCTCAGCTCTGTTTCTCCCAAGAATTCCAATTTCATTTTCAGGGAGAAGATCAAAGAAATGCATTTAAATGACAGGTGAACTGAACTAAACCTGTGGATTTTGTCTGTGTCTTGTTCAAGTCACTCTGCTGGAAAACTGCTGTGTTGGTAACTTCTGAAACCATCACAGCTGCTTGCGACGTGAAACTGTCCATGGCCTAACTCAACACAGACACATGCTGATATAAAATGGCATAGGAAAAAAAAATGCTTACCTTTGCTAATTGACACTGCTCTTATCTTTTCCCTGCCACCTTAGCATCAGCAAACTCATGCACTTATCTGTTCAGCTTCAAACCTGAGCATCTGCTAAAGGAAGAACCTGGACTAATGCTCAGGGAAAAAACCCATATACAGCAGCTGTCCTTAATATTTTTCTTTTAAAGACAGGTCACAGGAATGTCACTTATTTTAAGACATTTTTTCCTCTGCCCAGGAGAGCTGATGTTCTACCATTACTGACAGTAGTCAACCCACATCACTGGCACGTCCACGAACCCAAGGTTATAGGAAAAAAGTTTGCAACATCAAAAGAAAGGAATCCCAGAAGTTTCTAAGCTTGCTATGTAGTATTGACTATATTTTTCCCTTTGTGGTTGCTAGACTGAGGCTCTCAAAGGCAGAGAACAAAGCCTAGAAAAATAAAACCCAGAGAAACAAATACTTCTTAAACTTGCCAAAACCCTCTTTGAGCTCTAAAAAGAAAAGCACAGAGAGCAGAAAGGCAGAGAGGGAGGGAGGGAAGGAGGCAAAGGACTGCAAAGCCTTTCTGCAGGTATACTTGACAAATATGCAGACCGGTAGTTGGTGGGAGCAAACTGGAGTAACCCTAGTGGGCAGTGGTAGAGGATCCATTTTTCACGGGCTTGCAACAGTGACTGACATTTTGTGTGCAAACAGCTGTAGTGGATGACAAGCTTCAGAGCCCAGTGGGGCTGCACCACCCTTGACTGCAAAATCAGACCGGACACAGATGTCACTGAGGAAGGAGGCAGGTGCTGACCTGGCCAAAGCTGCCCAAGAAGAGGCAGGAATGTTCCCGTGAGCCCTTCCCATGGCAGTGCCATTGGAGAAGAACCTTCATGGAACGGACCTTCATGGGATGAGCAGGGCTGAGCAGACTGGAGAGCTCACACCCTCAACAGGCACAGCCAGAAATGGAGGAGGATGTTTGTCCACGGCCTAAGGTGCAGAACAATTTCATCTTTCTTTGCAAACACAGAAATACTATTGTCTCACCGTGGCAACAGCCGTTTCACTGGAAAAAGAAAGCTGTTCCTGCTAAGAAATACTAGCTTTCATTTGCTGCTGCTTGTCAAATTCTGCTGGGTGCTCTACTATGGCTTTCCAGGAGCAACTGCTTGGCAAACAACCAGTGATTAATAAAAGCTAGTATCTGGTTTTGCACAGGAATCGTCTATGACCAGACAGCAAGTCCCACCTTGCTTAAGATGCCCTCTTGGATGACTTTGGTAGGACTCCTTGGGCCTGTGCGCACAGATTTACTTGCTTTGGGTTCCAGCACTGATTTGGAGCTGCTGGACTGATCAGTACTTTGTGCTTGGCTGAGTGTAGCTCTGACCAAGAACATGACCAGAAATTATCAATATTTGCTCCAAATATGCCATTTCCTTGATTGTTTCTCCATGGTAAAGAGACCCCAAATTTACGTAGTATATCAGAGAGGCAGGTCTCAAAATTCATCCACTCAGTAGCTAGTGCAAGTCACTAAGCAATGGGCAGCGAAGAACCAGCTGAGGGCTCCCTTGACTTGCAAGGCAGGGTCTGTTCTGACCAGGGAAGGAGCCTTATGTTCACACTAGCAGGGCAGGATGGGACTCCTAAAACCAGAACTACCTACGGCAGCACAAGAAGTCACTCATTTGGAAATGCAAAGGCATTTGCAGTTCTTAGCTCTTAATTTATACTCTTACAACCTAGTACTCCAAATTGTGCCATAGCCACAAAATCAGGCTGGCTTCTACGTGTGCGGGCATGCAAATGTAGATACATGTGGGCGTGCGGGCAATGCACACCCTGTCCCCCTAGGACTCATCTACAGGGGAAAATGTGGGGTATTTAAGGTCTACCACTATGTATATGAGTCAGTGTGAATAAATTACAGCATGTTACACCCTCTCAAGGCTCTAATCCAGGAATGAGATGTCCTCAGAAAAGGGTTAAAGCTACCATGATCTCTTGAATTAGAGCACTGCACTGCAGTTTCACCCTTCCAGATGTTGACACATTCTGGCAACCCCTCATAACCTCTCTGGCCATCCCCACACAGGACAGGGGTGCCACTTCCTTGCCCCTATGGCAGGCTCAGGAATACGGGAACTTCAGATCCCCTGGCATTTTTCTTGCAGAACAGATGAATGAGTAGCTGCCATGCAGGTGCAGCATATCCAGAAAAATGGCTTTTGCTTTCTGACACCTGCCCACAAAAGGGCCACTGTAATGTTGAGGAGTGTTCCCCCTTTTTTATAATGGTTTTCCCAAGTTGTTTGATGATACCCTTTCTTTTACTGTTTAACATTCCTGTTTCTGGAGGATGGCTATCATCCAGTGCTGGGTTTTAAGCAGAAGAAAAAACAGAGGAAAGAGCTTCTTGGTCCTTTTGCTCCCCTTCTTCTGTTCAAAAAATCAAAGTGACTTTGAAAAGTACCACTAATACCAGTGAGTTGTGGAGGTCCTGTCAGAAGTGCAGATGCTGCAGGGACCAGCATCTGGGACAGAAAACTGCTCCTACTGAGCAGCCCGGGAAGCGGAGCCTTGCAGAGGGGCTGGAGAACTGAAGAGCCTTTTGCTCCAAGTTAATTATTTATAATCTGTGCTGGCTGAGTACGCAGCCACCTTCTAGCCTGCTCTGTCCTCTCAGCATTTGTGAAGGCTAAGAAAAGAAATTAAAGATGGGAGAAGAGTGCTGAAAGTGGGAGAGCTATAACACACAAGGAAATGCCCTTCATACCTCTATCATCAGAGCATCAGACAACCTTTGCCTTTAAGGTATTTATCCTTATGAAGCTGTGCAAACAGTAGAGGTGATATTGTTCTCATTTACCCTACCACGTGGGTATATGTTGAAACATATAGATACACACCACTCCACTACTCCACATAGCTTCCTTGCATCACCTTAATGAGGGCACATACATAATCCTCTGACATCTAGGGCTCTGGATTACAGCAAATAAAAATTTTTAAAAATTGGCAACTGCAGTTAGTGGTTGCTCTGCAGCTTGCACGTCCCCCCCCTGCACAGCATAACGTTTTTAACTTTGTAATTGTAGGGTAGCCGGGGCGCAGAAGTGCAGGATCACTATTAGGGCATTGCAGGGTAATTATGTGGTCATTTCTGTCTCGCAAATTACTGAGTTATCTTGGGACTGAGAGAAGGAGAAGGGCAGCAACTGCCTGACTAATTGGTAGTTTAAAGTTTAATTACCCAGGGTCTGACGCAGAGCCTTGCAGCTGCAGCTGGGACGAGCAGCTCCAGACCCCACGGGTGGCAGACCTGGCAGGGCCACCGTGTCCCTGCAGAGAACAAGGGCAGGACTGGAGCTGAAGGACATCCTCTCCTCTGCCAAATCCCTGCCTTCCATAGGGCGTTCTTTTATGGAGAGCACTTCAGATCCTAGTCTGCCACCAGCTTGGACTGGCATGTCTGGAGTAAAGAACCATCAACGAGTCTCCTGATAGGAGCTCTGTGGAGGAAATCTTCCAAGCTCCAAGTAACTGGGGCTATTCCTCTCTTTCTCCCACCTCTTCCCAAACCTCTCCAAACAGACACATTTTCCATCTTTCTTGGGGGATCTGCAGATGACATCAGAAAGATTCTAATGCCGCTACCCACCACAGCTGGTCTCAGGCTGTGCCTCCCTGCATTAAAAAGAGAATCTTTTCCTTAAAGAAAAATTCATTTTTTAATTGAATTTTAAATTCATTTTTTTTCTTTCGAGCCTAAAGATTTGATTTAGCATCAAGTTGCATAAAAGTTACACAGCTTTGGTTTACTGTCAGGTCAGAGGGATCACAGTGCATCCATCAAGTCTGCTCTTAGGGCTCTCAGGATGGCTCATGGCATGTGAAACACTTCACTTGAGGGCACACACTGAAATGGGGTTAAAACCAGTAGAAAATGCAAGTCATTACCAGCAGTTGACATCTTTATGGTTGCCCAACAGAAATGAGCTGAAAGGATGATGCCAGGAGCACCAGTCCCCATGACACGCAAGAAAACTCCCTGCTTTAATTGACAGTTGGCTTAACTGGCTAGAAAAGATGCAGATTGAAATTGGAGGCAACCCCTCCAGGAACACTGGAGATACCCTGGTATGATCTCACTGGCTCTGGACAGAACACACCACAAGGAAAACACCACAAAGGACTGGGATATTTTTGCTACCCAAAACGTGGATGAAAAACACAAAAAGGTTGCCAGCTTCTCCATTATGCACATAATACTTGGCAAAAAAATAGCTGAGAAAGAAAATAACAAGGAAGGACTATAAAAGAAGCAATATGAAAACTCACCATATTTGCCAGAATGTAGTGGTATCCATTCCCATTTTTTTCAAGCTTGATGATCTGCAGGAAAAAAAACAAAGATATTTAGCAGAGACCAGTGCAAGAAGTAGAGGTTCAACTGTCTGACCGCCATCTCCATTTTCTCCCCAATTAGACTGTTTTCATGGGGGCCATAAGATATAGTAAAGGAATCTAGCTGGAAAAAAAAAAAAAAAAAGACTAAGCTTTCAGCATATGATATTTGAGCAGCAAATCTGAAATTAGATAGGACAAGATTACAAGCAGGCAGAGCAAATGACCTGAATGAACATTTCCTGTGCACTCAAGGAGAGAATGGTGCTTTTTAATTTAATTTATTTTTTAAGGAATTAAACAAAAGTTAGGTTTCAGATGCTAAATGAACAAGATGCTGAGGAGATCTTCATACTCATAGGATAATGATGGCTATTTGCCATTCCTTCCTTTCTCCCTCATTCAGGGAGAGGAATTTTCTTTTATCAACATAACTGCGTACAAATCTATATCATCTGATAGTTTCTGTGTTAGTGAGAACAGCTTCCCTTATCTAGGTAGAAACACACCAGCTGTTACTGTTTTTTTTGGGATTATGGGCATATCCCAGAGACCGAGGTTCCATCTGTGGGACCATCTGATGTGTCCATAATTCCAGAGATCCCACAGCTCACATGGTCTCTGTATTTTTCTCCTTTCACTTAAGAAATCCAGAAATAATACATCTAAAATCACAGGATGCTTGTTGGCTGTGGGCTTCCATTGAAGTGTCCCTTCATTAATGTTAACAGCAGACTTGATTTCTTATCATCTGCATTTGAGCCAACCCATATACAGAAAGAAACAAAAAGGGAGTAAGGGAGGGGGAAAAGCCCAAACCAACACACTTTCCATGCCACAGAAAACAAAATACACACACAAAATTCCATTTTTGCTGAAACTAAGCTGTTTTCATGCATTTTCTTTGCTGGCAACAGTACTTCATATTTCTATTGTCTAGGAATTGATTCTGAATTACTGGCTAAATTGCTAATGCTCAAGCAAAATCCAGCAAAGAAGGCCAGAAAGATCCTCACTGTGAGAGTGACGATGCAAAGGACTGTTGGGTTTCTGCCTACCCCAGTGCTTCTCTCTGATGCCAGGCCGGTGGCAGGTTTTTTGAGAAGTACCTAGGCCCAGGGAATGCACGGGCTGATCTTCCCCGCTGGACAGAGGCATTCCCAGCCTATCGATGGCAGCTGTTCAGGGATTTCCAGGTGGATTCATGACCTGACACTAGCTCTGTGAAACTCAGACTTCTGCCTTGCCTTTCACTGCTGAAACTCTCTTCTGTGGGCTTCTGTAAAACTCCACTGGTCCCAGCATTTGTATGACAGCAGTGGTTTCCTGTGCATCCCATTTCAGCTCCACTGCCCCGTGGTTCTCCCCACAGGTTTCTCAGCGTGGCTTCTGCAGATGGGGCTGGAGCCCTCAGGAAAACCTCTCTTCTCACACAGATGCCTATCCTTATCATGGGTTCTTTTTCCAGCTGACTGTCTTCTGTGCTCAGATATCAGGAGCAAAACCAGACCCAGTTTGTCCCCTTCCATCCATCACCTGAGACTCACCTTTGCAGCAAGTCCTGGATCTTGTGGGAGGAAGGAGCATCCCTGGAGCATTGGGATGCCAAAGAATTACAAGCCAGTTCCCCATTTCCCCAGTGTCTGTGATAATTGGCACTGACTCCTTGTGCCCAAACTGTCCCTTTGTTATTTTAGAAGGTGTCAGAGTCAATGAACTGCAGAGGGCTGCTGTCCAGCTCTCCCCGAGCTGTTAATCTTGCAGCCCATCCGCCTGAATTATAAGGCTTGCTTCCTGTGTTTTACACAGTTATTTGTGATCTTAATTTATTTTAAAATGCTTGCTCAGTCCTAATGTGTCCGGACGGCGGTAGCAAGCTGAGGTTATAATAGCATTTATCACTTAGCCTGAACGTGGAGAGAGGCTGTGCAGGGCTGCATGCTGATAGCTCACTTGGGCCACCTAGGTTTCATTACCCACTTCTTAATGGGCCAGTTTGACATCTATTAGAGAGAAAACCTCTCAGAGTGAAACAGTGGCAAAGGAGAAATTCCAGTTATTCATTTTAATGAGGGACAAGGAAGAAACAATATAGTGCTTTGATGGAATGCAACCCACCGCTTATTTATCCCATTAAGACTACACAACACAGCCCTGTGGATATCCTGCCCCGAACCAAGGTCTGGCTCATAAACGACAGTTACCTCTGCAAAGATAAATCATGCCCTTGAGATATGATACAGAGAAATCTCAGAGAAGGAAATCAGGTCATTTTCCTACATACCATTAACACTTTGAGTGCTGGCTCCTACAACTACAGTCCTGAGAACTGCAGGAATGCAGAGCTGGGGTTGGAAGGGATTATTTATGTCACGGGCAGGGGTTAGGGAGGAGAAACTGGAGCTACATGTAAGTTCTGGGGTGTACACGTGAGCAACTGATGTTACCAGACATCCCTCAGCTCTTCTGCTCTCCAGTGAGCACAAATCCACAGACACCAAAAGACAGAGACAAGCTCGTCAGAAAAAAAGATAAGCACATTAAAATAGCCCAGAGAGGCTGAGGGGGAGCAGATCTTTAAACTCTTCATATGCTCCAAGAAAGAGACAAAAAACAAATCAGAGACTTGCTATATAGAGCCCTATGCCTAATAAGAGAAGCCCTTTCTTACTCTGGGGGACTGCTGGAATTGTTCCATCTTTAACACAGGAAAATACATTTTTCTCTCTCTTCCTTGAAAATGGATGGGTTTTTATTTACAGCATTGCAAAAATATACACACAAGACGGGGGATTTTACTGTTCCTGCAAACAGCTTCAGTTAGATGGAAATATAACTCTTGCTCTAGTTACCTGAAGAAGTTTGAAGTAGAAACTTCTTATCCTGTCCATCTTTGGCAAAGTAAAGTTTGACAACAGAACTTAACCTTCTATTAGACAAACTAGGTTTAAAAAGGCATTTTAAAGCAGAGTAGTTGTAACAAAATGCACCATTACACTTAGAAAATGGATATACCCTATCTAGGGCATGTCAGAACTTTTGCTGCATTGTAGCTACTCTGTGGTCAGAGAAAGGACTTTCACCTTTCAGAACAATTTAGTCTCTTTTTCATGAGCATGATCTTTACTTTGAGGTTGAAATCTGCTATCTGCTTCATTATTATTTATACTGCAGTAGCATCCAGAGATATCCAGGATGGATTGTGCTAGTCACTGAGCTACACAGCTCATGTAAGGGCAGTCCTTGCACCCATGAGGAGCAGCGAAGTGTGAGACAGGAGATGACAACAAGCTTCAACAAAGCAATGTGTGAACCACAAGGTAAGAGGGAGCTGATTATAGAAAGTATGATAGCAGGAGTCAAAATACTCCAGCTGCTTGTGCTGTTACTGTTACAGACTTCCTAAAGGCAGGGCACACAACCATAATCCCTGATTCTCTGCCACATATCCCATCTCTTTCATGAAAGTGTCACACTGTTGGCCTTAAGATAACAAAATAATGAAGATGGCTGGAAATGAACCCATCTCACTTGCTGCAAGGCACTGTAGGACCTGGCAGCACCCGATCTTTTGAGTTTAACCTTTTGCAGTCTCGACGTCCTAGAAGGATGCTGCGCTCTAGCCTGCTTTGGAAACAACAATCCTAAGGAAACTACAGATGTGAGACTTGGGTGCAACTCAGGGAGGCTAGAAGATCAGGAGAGTTTGGCAGTGCCCATTCGCAGTTCATTCTAATTCACAGAAGGGGTTAAACCTGAGGAAAACTTGTATAGAGGGCCATTTTGTGCACACTGCTTAGAGGAATTATCATAAAGCAAGCTCACTGGGGACTGAGGATTTAAGAGGCTCAGCAAAGGAGTAAAGACAAGCAGGGAATAAAATCCCATGAAGCAGCAGTTGCTCACTGCACATGAATATATGGGAAGTCCTAGGCCTTACATAACTTCATAAGATACAGGAGAAATATTTGTGAGCTCTGCAGCCTGCTGCAAAGTGCACAAATCACATCCCTGACAACCTGCAGGGAGACAAAGTTCAAGCAAGAATGGAAAGAACTTCCCCAGGAGAGAAAAACCTCCTTGCCCTGCATTCACAATCCCTCCCAGGAGACCCATGCCAAAACAACCTTGCCAAGGATGGCATTCAGCCGCTCAGATTCACAATCCACCACCACCAGCCTTTCCTTCTTCTTCTCCAGCTCCTGAAAAAGCATGCGGTAGCCCTCCTCCGTTGTCGTCAGGATGTTCACAGCTGTCACCTGCCAGTTCTTCTCAGCTGCAGTGTCCAGGACTTTCTGTAGGACTGACAGCCCTGTGAAGGTAAGAGAAGGGGGATAAGTCAGTAGAGGGAGAACCAGAGTCAACTTGTGCAGTGTTGTTTTTCCTCCCTTCTGACAGCCTGCATGGCTACCTTAAGCTGCGCTTGACACGGCATTGCAAGAGCTCAGCAGAACTGCAGTTAGCAGTTAATAGTCTAGCGTTTTACCCAAATACAGCTGGGCTAGAATTAATGACTCTTGCCTTTTCTGTGTCCTAGCACAGGAAAAATAGGATGATTCCAAGCCTCGTTTTCTTTTGTAATCAGCAGATTAGTCTTGTTGATCAGGCTCTGCTGTGAGGTTCAGATAAGGGCTCTAATCCCAGTTCTGTTGTCTGTCACTACCCAAATCACTTAATTTCTTTGGGCCATAGTTTTCATCTTTGATCTGGTTAGGCTCTAAACTCCTAGGGTTAGGGACTCCCTCAGCAATCACAATACACAATCAAATTCAGCATCCTTGTCTTTCCTGGCAGCATCTCATCAGAAAACTTCAGTATTTTTAAAAGGATCTTGCTTAAATTACAGACACAACCTCCCAGAAGAGATACTATAAAAAAAGTCAGGACCACCCTAGAGGTCAGCTAGACCATCCTGCCTACTGCAGAAACTGAGGATGTTCAGCACACCAGAAAGCAAAGCAGGATGCTTTACACCTTCGTCTTGTCTGTTGGGTCACCTTGTCCCTGCAAGAGCTTATGATAAATCCCAAGGCAATGGCAGGGAATGACCCTCACCTACATGTTGTCATCCACAAGTCCTCTTTGCTGCCAGCCTCTGAGCCTGCAGCTTTGGAGGCATTTGAGAACTGGGGAAACGTGGTCAACAGAACAATGAGGTAACTTGCCTTGCTCATGGTTTAGAAAGTTAGGAAAACTTCCAAATGCCCAAGGAAGGATTTTTTTTTAAAAAAATAAACAAAAGACATTAACATAGGGAACTTGGAGTTTTGAAGACTACCTTCTATAAATACACACACGCATATCACAGCTGTATGTGCTCATTTGAGGCCTTGATGTGCTCTCTCAGATGAAACCTGTGCAGCTGTTGTTTTGTATTCACAAATATGCGACTCAAAGTAGCCTTGAAGTGGGTAGACTACTGAAAGTCTAAGAAGTACAAATAATCTACCCATTTAAAACCCAAATCACTCAGGCATAAGATACTTCCATTGGATCCAGTGTCCCATCTGCAGCATGGTCAGGAATGGATGGGTAGAAAAGAAATAAAGAACAAAGAAGCGACCCTTCCTTTAGTTTACCATGTAGACCATTATGGTTTATGGCCCTGTAACTCTCCCTGCAAACTTGTGACTTACCCCGGTCAGCATCATAAATGTACACGAACTTCTGCCAGCTGTAGTGTTCAATGACATTGATGAGAGCATCCTGGAGCTCTGGGCGAAGCTGAAGAACAAACTGGTTGGATGTTTCGACGGGGAAGCTGGGCGTTATGAAGCACACATGAAGAGCCCCACAGAAGGAGGTGAGCATGTTGACAGTCCGCCTCTCATAAAATCCAAAGATGGCATAGACGCCCTTGGAGAACTGCGAGCAGACTGAAAAAAGCACAAGAAAGGATTATAAGAGGAGAAAGGCAAGGAGGTTTGTCAGAGAAGCCACCAAAATAAATCTTTTCTCCGAGATGAGCCACAACGTCTCTGGAAGAAATCATTTTTCTTCCAGAGCTGCCTAGAGCTTTGAGTTGGTGAATGCAACTCATGCCATATGAAGAACAGGGCGCTCTGTTCTTGACCTCTACACAGCTGCTTTATTTCTGGTCAGGAGAAGGGACACATGAAAGGGAATTCACCATCCTCAAGGCTCTTCTGAAGGTTTGCTGCTCCTGGGATGCAATGTGTTGTCTCAACAAGAGAACCTGTGAGCAGGAAAGCACCCTGGCACAGCAAACTCTGCCTCTTTGGGCTGGCCACTGTCTAGCAACAGGAGCTGCTTTATTATGTGGGTGAAAGGTGGCTCCTTGGGCCTTGTTATTGCACCCCTGGAGCAGGAAGAAGGGGTTTGCACCACAGCAGGACCTTTTGCTACCAAGGACTCCAGAAGAAAACCCAAGCTCCAGTACCCTCCTCCCTCGAGAGAAGTGGCAGCTTTGCAGGCAGGGACTTCTTGCAAAGCCTGTATCATGACTGAAATAAAACACTCATCTTCTGTTTTCACTGCAGTATCTCTCTCTGCAATCAGCAATTGCGTCTGTATCAGCTGGAGTCACTGCCCTCATCATGGGAATGACACATTCCAAAAGAAAAGTAGCAGATATGGATAGAAATAGTCTGAACATCATTTCCATGTGACTGGACCAGTGGGTCTAATGAACAGTGCGATATACCATACGTGAGAGATTAGAACGTGATCTCTGGAGACCCAGGCTTCAGATTCGCCTAATGATTAAAGTGACGTTCTCGGGGTAGCTCAGCAATCCAGTGCAATTAAAAACCCAGACAAAAAACTTGTCTGGCTTGTTTTAAGCAAACCATGGCTTCACTGAATTTCTTCTATTTGAAATGATTCTATTATTTTTTAGATTTTTTTTTGTAGCTCTGTGGCTCAGTCACGCTCAGGCAGCCTCCTACACTGTTCTGAAACACTCATCAATCCCTGTGTTTGAAACAGATTGCACCAAAGATGCTGGGGAGAACGAATAGTCTTTATCATTAGTAAGTTTGCAAAGGAATCCTAGCTCGCATTGTCCCTTCATGCTACGAGGGGCCGTGGATGAGGCAAATCTCAGGCAGAAAAAAGACTCGCTGAGGGTTATCATCTGAGGACCACCAAAAAAAATCAGAGAAACAGATCAATCAATCTGGAAAACTGAAAGAGTAATAATTGCAACCACCTTTCTGCAATTAAATTTGATATAAAGCAAAAGTGTTGGCCACATGATGATGTAAAACCCAGGGCATTTCAAATTACAGATGTTCTAAATGTATTAACCTTACCAAACTAAAAAAATACTATTTATTTAATGCACTAAGAGGTAGTTGGATTTCCTTACTATTTGCTTTGTTTTATGAAACAAATTTATTAATAACTATCAATAAAGATATTAATAACTATTACTTTGAAGCCTTCCTAATATTACTAAGAATTGCAAACCTTGACTAAAGGAAACAAATACTTTAAATTCTTTGTTGTTGTTACTCTCCAGTAGGGAGGAAGCTCATCCTTTTCTCAGTACTCACACGTCTTATCAATGCCTTTCAAAAAAAATTAAGAAGCCTAACAGGGATAAAGATCACAGTGGAAGGTCTAAGAAGATTAACTTTTCTGATCAGCTGGGTTGTGATAATGCCACACTTTGCAAGCCTCATGCAACTAGCTGTTAATAAGTAGATGGCCACAGACAGGCTTTCCCTGAGAACAGAGCTACACTTAATCCAGTAATTAGCTCTACTAGTTGAATTTGGGCAGTTCAGCTTCTGACCTGGAAGGAAATTGGGTGAAAAAAATCAACAGCAGAAACACTTGCAAATCCAAGTGTGTAAGCATGAATGAAGAGTCTTTACTTGGATAAAAATTCAGGCATTCATGATGATTTGCATGTGCCATCTTGGCCTCCGGGCTATATGAAGGGAAAGAACAGAAAATACATATTCTTGACTCTAACT
Organism: Nothura maculosa; assembly: GCA_032353885.1. Taxonomy (NCBI): domain Eukaryota; kingdom Metazoa; phylum Chordata; class Aves; order Tinamiformes; family Tinamidae; genus Nothura; species Nothura maculosa. Next base: position 2,243,383 of record JAUBOD010001004.1, read on the forward strand.
ATGCTCCTATTTTAAAGCAAATTTGCAATTAATTGCAGAAAAGTTCTAAACAGGCCTTCAGAAAATGCAGTTTATAGTGATTAAAAACCAGGGCTAGTACTACTACATTGCCCCCAGTCAGTAAGGGCATGATTCTTTCCCTGCAACTGCTCATACTTCTGCAACTGATTTTCATGGGACTTTTGGCTGGGACATTCCCAGTGTGTGTTGCCCAAGTACTGCTGACATCCCATAGCTGCTGTGGTCCAAGTACAAGATCTCTCTTGTGTCTGCTGCACCCTCATTTTTTTGCAGCAAGCCATTCCACAAACAAAATTAGGTAAAAGCTGCAGTAGGTGGTAAAACCAGTCATCCTACCCATGAATAAAGAGGAGATCTAGTTTATGTTGTTGCTGGGTCCCCTTTGCTAGATAGCCAGACTAGATACTCATGCCCTTACCTCTGGTTCCAGTTGTCTAGGAATCTGTCCTAGACATCTGGTCACAGCTACCCTCTTCTCCCAACTGTGCATGAGAGCCTTTGCCCTTGAATTCTGATGAGAAAAAAACATGCATTTTCCACTCTCCATGACTCATGCTTAAAATCATCACACTGTAGACTTTCTAGGCATACAGGCATTCTTCGGATATCTCCTTTCATATGGATGTATTACAAATAAAACATTTAAACCTGAGAGCTGGTTCTACTGAAAGCACATGCAGGACGTGACACGTAACCGGCAGCTGAAGAGAGGCAGCTCCAGCCACCCTTATTGATGCTTCCAAAATAAAGAAAAAAGAAAGAGAAGGCGCCAACAAAGCCATGTTGAGCTGATATAAATTTCTGGAAGATACTGTTTGGCTAAAGCTCTCAGCCAGTCAGGGAAGGAGCAGATGCACAAGGCTGTTTTCTGCACTCTACAGGGTCAGGGATACGTTAGAATCGGAGCTTTGTTCTGACCCACGTGTGAGGCGATGCCAGTGAAATTAGATCCCTTGTTTGAATTTTGGTAAAACAGAAAGGAAATGAAAAAGTCTCCTTTTCCATAACATGGGCTCAAACGATGTTGGGACTGGAGCAGGGAGGAAGGGCCAGCAGGCTCTACAGAAGGACAGAAATGAGGACTTGGCGTCTAAGAGTGAAGACAGTGCGAGTCCGCTGACAACCTGCAAACAGGAATGCAAAAAGGGAACTGCTCTCCATGGACAGAGCTGGAGAAGAAGCCTGGTAGGAGATCCTGGCAGCTGCTCATCTGCCATTTCCTTCCGAAGTAGCATTTTCACCATTTCACTGCCTTTAAGCCTAGAAGAGGACATTAGATCACTTTTACTGACTTTTTGTTTCTCACGGACCATTAAGTTTCACCCAGTTAGCCCTGGAGGGAGCCAATAATATAGTTTATTTGAAGACATTTGAGTTCTCTGGAGACGCAACTGCTATGTGCCTTTGTCAGGGAACAGGAGTAGCAGAGACAGTGCTAATACCCAAAGCCCCAACAGCAGTAAAAAAACTGATTAAATGAAATATCCCCAGATGTTCCCCACAAATGACCCATGGTGTCTGTTGCCGAAGGAGACCAAAAAGCCCAGACGATCTCTGCCAATGAAGAGGCAGGGCCTTCAGATGAAGGCCTTTAGAGGCCTTCCTGACCCTGGACGATATCACAGCAGATGAACTCTTGAGAAACAAGAATCTGCACTTCCCCACATAAGCTATTCCTCTAATGCAAAACTACAAATGCAGAGATTCACAAACAAAACAAACAAACAAACAAAATCCTGCTCTCCATGGCCAAGACAGGCAGGGAATGAGAAGGCAATTTGGAAACAAGACAAGCAGGGATCACCAAAACCCCTGACCCAAAACATACACCCCACAGCACTTACTGCAGAAACCAAATTAACAGATGTCTTTTTAAAAAAATCTCAAGAATAGTGTGGCCAGAGTTGCAGTGAAATACAAGTCATCTCCGCTTTCTATCTTCTGCCAGCTATTAAAGACCAGCCCAGCATTCCCTGCAGCCCCAGTATCACAGGATGGCACTTCTTCCATCTGCTTGAGCCTCCTGGGACAGAGGACCAAAACCCTTGACCAGATATGACCTTGACGCAAGGCAAACTCATTGACAGCTGTAGTGTCAAGGAGCAGCTCCCACATGTCCAGCCTTGCTCACTTTGAGTGTGTGTGTGTGCAGGTGTGGGAAAGAGAAGGGGGCCATGCAAGTGCAGGGCATTTTTGGCATGTCCTGCCCGGAGGCGACCCTTACACAGTGATGGAGAACCTGACATCAGGTTGGCGAAGCCGGTGGAGTTTCGATGCAGGAGAGCTAGTGTCTGCTTCAATTAGGATCAGCTCCGCTCTCCTCCCAAATGTTTGTCCTCACAGTTCTCCAGTGTGGCGTAGGTGCCAGAGCGCATCTCTTCAGCACATCCCAACGACAGCATGTTCCCACAGATTCCTCTGGCAGGGGAAAGCCAAACAGATTCTGCACTCCCCCATCACTCCACGTATGTATTTAGCTGACAGTAGATGTGCCCCATATATTGGATCAGCTGCAAATCAGGCTGATGTGATATCACAAGAAATATATGTTTCTATTTCAAATGTATAAAAGATACAGAAGCGTGGCCTCTTCCATCATTTCCTGTACTACTACTGCTCCAGATGTCTTGGAAGCTGGAAAACAACAGTGCTTTTAAGTGCTTGTATTAAAATCTTCTCTCCTTCCCTTATAATTAAACATTTCATTGCTGTTCATCACTGTATATGCTGATAGATTTAATTCTTAAACAGATCAGAGTATTATAATGAAAAATTAAAAAATTAATATTTTGCAAAAACTGAAAGATCCAACAGTGATGACTTAGAGACCTAGCTTGGGACAGACTGTCTCTTGCTACATGTCTGTATAGCCCCTTAAAAAGGCCTCATTTTGGGCTCTGGGTGGGGATGCCACGCTCTTAACACTGTGCAAGATTCATGCTGCCTCCTGCCTTCTCCAGTGTCCCACTTCAGAGGCACAGCTTTTCCAAAGCGCTCTCTGCATTCAACCCAGCAGAAAGGCCTGGGAACTTTTCTGCATTTTCCAGTTCTACAAAAGGATCTGACCTCTCCACCCTGCTTCATTTTTAACATGGTAGTCTTTAAAGACAGATTCTTGTTCCCTGCTCCCT
>JAUBOD010001004.1:2252437-2263380 GCA_032353885.1 Nothura maculosa
TTGCTCTTGCAAGGAGATGACTGATAAAATACATGTGTGAAACTGGAGAGAGCTGCCAGCCACGCTGGGTCACATAGGTCTTGAACTGGGAACACTGTTTTTCCAAGGAGCAGAAATACTCCTTGGATTTAGCAAATATTTCTGAAGTTCAAGAAACAACTGTGTCAGATTAGCTTCCCACAAGGAAAACTGGGAAAACTGCACCATGTAAATGACTCAAATAATATATTCAAATTAAAAAAGATGCATTGGAATGATTTTAAAGTGATTTGTGACCTAGGCTCATAAGGAAGCCCTACAATGTATGCAACCTTTTAAATTTGGGCTTTAACTCACATAAATTGCACATAAAATGCTCCTACAAAGCCAGTCTCCTAGGATAGCTTTTGTCAGGGCACCCTGAAATCTGAAGCTTTTCAGATATTGCCTGTTGAGTTGACCTAGACTGGAAGAATCGATGTGCCAAGTGGGGTGGGGTTGGTTGGAGATGCCACAAGCCTGTGTGCATGGGTGCTTTACAGCTCCTGATGGCACCACTGTATGGACATGCGGCTAGCCCACATTTGCTTGGATTGCCCTGCAATCTCCCAGAGAAGGAAGGGATAAAATCATCCACTGTCTGCCTGGTCAAAAACAATTGTGTATATAGGGACAATACAAATTAGATATCTATGAAACCCTTTCTTCAGTGCAGAGATGTTGTCTGTGTTGCAGTGCCCCTGGTAACTACATTGAGGCCAACGGAATTGCACTAGGTCTATATGTGGTCTAGTTTTGTCAGCTGTGAAACACAACATCTTTCCTGAGTGAGGCTGCAGGGATTCAGGACCTGATTTATGTGGGCAGTCAGCTGTGACTTGCTTGTGAAGTGTCCTTGATTCATGTCTGTTGGAGCACTGGTCGCCCAGGTCCTCCTCAGAAGCATTGTTAGGCACGAAACCAAAAGGAATTTGTGATAAAAGACTCTTAAAAACTTCTGACATTCTTATTGGAAAATTCTTCAAAGGAAATGTGTGGGAAATAACAGAAACTCAAGGAGACGTGAGAGCTGGGAGGGTATAACGGGGACGGAAGGAAGGAGATCCAAGTTTTGGGTTCATTCATGGGGGAAGAGTCAGCCTAATTTCAAAATCAAGTTGAATTTTAAAAGAAAAAAAAAGGAAAAGATGAAAGAGAGTGAAGGATAGGAAGGGGAGCTGGGTGCAGAGATCCAGAGATCCAAGGGCTTCATGTCTGTTCTGAAAAAGCTGGGGTATAGAAATGGACAGGTAACTTCCAGCTTACTCTGTCCTTTTAGAGCAACCAGAGATGAGAACACTTTATCCCTCTTGAATATTGCCCAGTCTTCGTTATGAAGGAATTTTTCAAAAATTAGTTGAAGGCCAGGCAGCCTATCCTGCATGAAGGGTTTGACTCTCATTTCACAGTTGGAAAGATGGAGACACACAATTGTACAAGGTCACAGTCCTCCCTCGACTCAGCTGTGACCACAGAAATACTCTTCCTCTCTTTCTTCTTCTCCCTCATCCTTAGCCATAGATGGAAGATCTGGAAATCAGTTTATCTGTGTGTTTTTAGTACAGATGTACCATTCCACACAAAATGAGCATGAGAGGTTAACAGAGGGATCTCAGTGAGTTGTGAGCCACCCTGGCCACAAACAGCACATGGGGAATCATCTCCAGGTGTTTCAGAGGATCAAGCACTAGTGAAACCCTCTGCAATGTTCCTGTTAGACTGACTGGACTCCTACACTGAAAAGATGCGTTCTGGTCCAACTGAAAGGTAGAGTTCACCCTCTCCCAGACCTTGCCAGAGAGACCAAGGAAGGTGAGCAAATAGGTATGGGAACCAAAGTCATCTCTGTTCACCTTTATCCTGGAAGGCTCTTTTGGCAAAAGACACAAACCGGAGAAGGTCCTGGACATGCACCATGCTCACAAGCCCTGACCCTGCTTGTTCTTCTAGCCCATCTTTTGTTGTGATAAGGAACATGTTGCCAGCAGAGCAAAGCAGCACAGCAGCAGGCGTGATGCTCCTCTCCCAGCACACGCTGCTTTGGCACCTCACCTAAGAGCTGGAGATTTTGTGACCAGCTGTTGAGTGGGCACTTTGAAACGGAGCTCACGTACTGGCTTTTAAACTAAATCCAGTGCAATTCCTCTCATGGCCCAGTCTCACTCCCTGATGCTGATTCATGCTGGGTTGAAGGTTTCTAAACGCAGGAAGGCCAAACATGACCTCTGTCTGAAAGGCTGGAGACCTTCCCAGAACAAAACTACGGCCCCCAAATGCTGCTTCTTTGACTGCCTCTGGCTTATTTCATGATTTGTTAACTTTTGAAGGCAGAAAACCATCTAATCGCAATGGCCTTGCTTGACTTCCAGCAGAGCCCAGGGAGCTGGGGGCCAGCTGGTGACTGGCCTTGTGCAGGCAGTGGTTTCTGGACCATGCAGGGCATCTGACCAGCCCGTCTAAAACTTACCCTGCTCCTTCTGGTATAATATTGCAATGCCTATTGTGGGAATGAAGCATATCTCTAAGATACATGGATCCCACTTGATAGAGAAACTGCCTTATATTTTGGGATTTGTTCCTACAGGATGTTTCTTTGCTGCTAAAACTAGACTTCATTTCTGTTTTGAGGTGTTCCACAGTCTCTTTTTATTTATGCAGCACCTAGTACCTAGTCTACTGCTATTTATGCTTTAGCCTTCTTTCCTACAAAATAAATATATTTCTGAAAGCTAGAAAGCAACTAACTATCTTGAAGTGATCTTCCAAAAAAGAGACTGCAAACATTCAAATGGTCTACTGGATGAGCATAACCATTTTTGTTAAGAAAAGCCAACCTATGTACCCACCTATTCTAGTGCATTTTGTCATACAAAGCTCAGTAGGCTTTACTTTAAATGTTTCTGGGATAAATCCAATGCTGATGGAACTGCTCCAATTCAGGCATATTGCAGACAAAGCCAATTACAATTGTTCTCACCACTTTTTTTTTTCCTCCTCCAAATGAAAACAGGTTTGATCGAAAAGAGGAAGTTGCAGATTTTGACGAGACACCCTGATTTTCTAATGGAAAAGCGCAAACCTGACAAAGTTTTAATATTCAGTCAAGATGTTTAGAAATAAAATAAGGATTGAAATCAACACTCCTCCCCTGGCCCCAGACTGTAAATTGCTCTAAGTTTGCTGCCAATATCCTGCCAATACCTAGAGGAGACAAGGTGGCAGCAGCCAGGCAGAGCAGCAGAGGTGTCAGCAAGAGGATATGGGGTCAGTGCTCGCACTTGGCCACGGGCTGCAAGCCCAGCGGCTCTCATAGCCCTGTTTCCCAGGGAAAAGTGCTCCAGAAAAACATTTAAGATGTGCCCCGCACCTCTGCAGCCGCTGCTCAGCACAGCTGATGTTTCCTGCTGTGTCCATGGGTGGTATCGGAGCCGTCAGCCTCCTCCTCCCGGCTGTCTCCGGGCTGCTAATCCTCCTCCTAGTTCAGTAATGCCTCTTACTGCATTACAGCTTAATCCCCACTTTGTCACCCACACCGTAAGCCGTCCGCGCCAGCCTCCGCAGTGCTCCCTGCTCCTTCCCGCCTAAAGGCACAGCCGTCTTTCCATGTAACCCTTGCCCTGCAGGCACAGCACCCTCGGAGCATCACCGCAGCACATCCACGGCCACAGGCACGTGCACTGTCACCAGTGGGTCCCCGTGGGCGCTGAGCACACACTCGGTTGTACTGGCACTGTGTGAGCCCCCTGAATGCCTTTTGCTGCAATCTGAGCATCCACTCGTGCTCACCAGGGTGCACACACGCTTGCACACGCAAACATACGCTTGCACAAGGGCACATGCTCGTGCAGCAAAGCCCTTCCTTGCACGGCCGCGCTCTCGCACACAGCAGCCCTTATCGCCCCGCGTCCGGGTGCAGGAGCTCGGCGCTCTGTGTGGCACACGCAGCAACCCGCTTATCTCCCCTCTCTGATACAGGCACACGCTCTTCCACACAGACTAATCCTTCTCAGTGTCACATCCCTCAAAATCCTCCTTACGACGCCCCCTCGCACACTGAGTAATCCCTCTCCGAGAGCCTCGCACACGCAGCCCTGCATACAATGTCCCTCCGCACACATGCGCGGCCGCATGCAGCATCTCACAGCGCTTCACACGCTCACAAACTCTTATATATCATATGTATACCATGGTCTTCCTTCCTGAAATATATTTTCCATGGACACACACATGCGAACCTGCCCTTAGCGCTTTTTTTACCTGGAACAACTAATGTACATCAGGAATCTGGGGGGTAGAACCACAGCTCTATGGCTAACTCTACAGGAAAACGGAGAGCTTGTCTCAGAAGAAGAGGTTAAAAAGCCCTGGCACATTCAGCCCCACAGAACAAAAGGCTGAGAGGGGAGAGGGCTGCGGTCTATAAAACCATCACAGGGGAAAACACTAGCAAAGAGCTATTGATGCTAGAGGACAACATTGGCACAGGAGCAAGTGAGAATAAACTAGCCACAAATAACTGCAGGCTGCAAAGCACAGGCAGATTTGTAACCAGCAGAGGAGAGTCGCTCTGGAATTGCTTCCCAAAGAGAGCAGTGGAGCAAAACCAGGGCTGGTTTCCATGTGCAGGGACTGACGGGTAGCACAGCCTGGTGTTGGAGGGACCTTCCCAAGGCATCCCCTCTGTAGCACCAGGAGAAGGTGCTCGCATTTCCTCAGCACACATTTACATTCCCAGAGTCTCCCGCCTCCGCTGTTGGGCTGTCTCCAGAGACACCGAACACCTGACAGGTCTGATAGGAATTACACATCTCTAAAGCAGATACAAAAAACCACAGGGAAGTGAATATTTAGTGGACTAGCAGTGTTGCTGCCTAGGCTGTTCCCTCCCAGGAGCGAGGGCGCCTAAAGCTTTTCTTGCCTATACCTGCGTACAGCAAATGACAGGGACACCGGCTGTGCCGTGCGCGAGAGGAATCTGATATGAAGGAGCCTTCCATTTGCACGGAGATGAAACCACCTCCTTTGAAAGCACGTGCAGGGCCACGAGGAGCCACACAGGCACGTCCCGAGAGCAGGAGGAGCAGCAAGGACAGTGTGAAGATCTCCGGAAAACGCTCACCAAGGAAGTTCACCCACTTCTGAAACTGTAGCTTGGCCTTCTTTGATAACCTGGCCTCTCAAACAAGACCACAAAAAGCAGATATGGCCTATGGAGCTACTTCTTCCTTCCTTCCAAGAGATCACACACGCACAAAACCTTTTCAGGGTTTTCTGCTGAGGGAAATTTCAAAATGAAACAAGAATTAGTTTAGTGCCCCTTTAGGTTGTCTCAAATTATTTTCATTTTGGTAAAGGAAATTGATAAAAAAGGTTTTTTCTCTATTCTAAAATTTCTATTCATTTTCCCTCTGTCCATGAAAAAAAAAAGAGGCAACACAGAGAGAAATATGAAAATAGGCGGGGATTGGCATCACACTCTGCTTCTTTTCTTTCTGTTTTCCAAATGGTAGGTGGGAGGTAAGTGGCAAACTGGTAAAAAAGTGTGAGCATACATAGGAATCTCCACATTTACCTTTTACTTCAGATTTGCAATAGCAAAATGATAGTAAACATTTATTGTAACTACTGTTTTCTTAAGGGGGAAAAATCTTTCCTTACAAAGACTCGCATTGAATGGGAAATTCTTATATGCATTTTCAACCATTTCTAGACAGAAATCCGGGATTACCTGGGGTGATGCAGGGTACAGCAATGCTTTGGTGCCGGGACCTCTCTAACTTTGTACAATGAGATGCTGGGGAATATCTATGGCCACAACTCAATGGAAACCAGCACCAGCTTTTTTAAAAATAGCAGTATGAAGTATGGCGAACATTAATTCACTCTCCAACAAATGAGCAAACAGAAATCCCACCAAGCTGGGCCTGAGTCCAGACTAAGAGGCAGCAAAGGGAGTACAAGCCTGAGAAGGGGTAAGGGAGGGATAGGAGATGAGATCACTGATCCCATGGAAACTCTGCCAACATACATTGGCTAAGGGTTGGGCTCTCTTTCTTTCCTTTGAAATTTACTCTCTCATCCTCTTTTCTTTGTTCCTTTTATGAACCATATTGTGTTCAGAGCACTTTTTCCTGATTTATTTAGTTTATCCTCATTTGCTATTGGAGTTTTGTGTCTCTGCTCCTGTGCTCTTTCCTGTATGAAACAGAAGAAAATAGCGTTCAACAAAGAGTCAACTGTAATGATGATGGCATTAAAGTGACCTTGAGATGAAAGAGGTTGTTATTCTACCCCAGCAAAAAGATATCCAACAAAGACTCACAACCTGCAAAGGGGACCAAAGGACATGGATTCCAGAAGACATTTAAGAGATTAAACTTGGTTAAAGAAAGACAAAACTAAAACCATAGAGTACGAATAAACAACTTAAGAATATATGAAGGAAAGAAAACAAGCTGAGAAGATTCTGTAACGGGGATAACAATTATATTAAGATCAGCCCATTCCATATCAAGGAACGTACTCAGGCAAGAACTGCAGAGACACTAGGAAGGACAAACTTTATAGGATCAATTGCCTAGTCTAACTTAATCCAGAAAAGCTGCCTGTGACAAGCAGAGTTCTTTGGGGATTAAAATCATATTTCACTGTCTCTTTTTTTATAGAATTGATATAATTTAACTGGGCTAATAGAATTAAGAATATATTGACATAATATAGTCTTGGTCTTTGAAAGTCCTAAATGACACCTTCGTTCATTGCTTCTAGAGAAGACGAGTTCTTGAATTCAAGACCAAAAGAACAGAAACATAGTAAAAGTTTCAGTGCTTTGTGATAAATATTAAATACCTTGTTCTGAATCCTCCTGTCCTAAAACATGACATTACCTCTTTATGGAATGACATGAAACATAAACATCCTTCATACTCCTGTTGTCTCTTAAAAAAAAAAAGTGGCATTTGCTAACGAGGCCATAAATATTGATGTCTTTCTCAGGTCCCCTAGAGTCCTATCATTTCTGCCACTGACTGATAAATAATAGATTAAACACTTTAGATTTGCTTACTCTGGGCTTCGTAACTTAAGTGCATCTGCTGTGTTGGTAACAGAAGGGCCTGGGACTGATGGCTCTGGCAGACATTCAATAGAGGAATATGGCAGCAGTCTACAAATAACCTTCAAGGGCCAAAATTCAACCAAAATCTGCAGTGGAATATCTGTGCGAAGCTTCAGCGAAGCTTCAGAACGTGTTTACTACAGCTAAGATTTTATGTCTTTGGAATATTTGCAGTATTTACTATGCTATGAGTCCACATAACATTACTCGGTAGACATACAATAAACTTTGCTTTCCTAATGTGCCTTTCATTCAGTGAGCTCAAAGAAGCCTCTGGCTGTGGTTTTTGAAGGGCCCATTTGGGCTGGTTTCAGACGTGCTGAGCAGCAGCGATTGGTCGGTACCTGCCAGGAACCAACTTCAAGGGACTTTTTGGAAGTCAGATGATGAGTCTGTATCAAAGCTGATAAAGGAACCAGGTGTTCCTGGCTTCTAAGCTCATGTTCAAATCCATTGGAGACTGCTGACTCAGAGGATTTGTTCTAGCTCTGCAAGCCATGAAACACCACAGAAAGTACCTGGTGCAACTCTCTCTGTTGATATAATTAATAACCTCATTTACAATGCTCTGTTAAAAGGATCTGTAAGGCTATATGGAAAGTCCCATCTGCTCTCCTCCACACTCAGTGTGTGTTTGCTGCTCACAAGTGCTTGGCATCCCCACATTGCACAGGAGTGTTTAATAACTGTCACCTTTAAGAGGGCAGAAATAGCTACAGTGCTGAGGGATGTAACTGTGATTGTCTCAAGGCCAAATTCAACTGGGGTTGCTTTCATGCTGAAAAATCACTCCCAGGATCCAGGTAGGTCATGTACTTTCAAATACAAAGATCTTCATTGCTCTGAGGTTTGCCTGCTCTGATGCTCCTTCTCTGCTGGCTCTGGGGAAAGCAATGCTGACCACAGGTCTCATCCCACAGACAGCCCAAATCCTACACATGTGGTGGGGTGTGTTAAATGGTAACAGAGGGATCCATGGAGAGCTGTATTCTTTGTGTAGGCCCCTAAGGGACTGTCTCTCTCTGTCTGGATTTTCTGTTTTCTCTCCAAGTCTTTGCAAACAATTCTAAAAAAGTCCAACCTAAGTCAGAGCAACTCCCCAAACACTCCACCGAAAATCACGGGCATTCAGCCCTCTGCCCACACACACATGCAGACACAGGACTAGCTGTGTCCAGCAGTGCTGCTGAACAGATGCTTAACTCTGAACACAAGTGGAGAGGGAGAAGACACCGTCTGGCAGCATCCCACATGCTGCCTCTGTGTGGAGCCTGGCCAGGCACACTGAGCAGCACACACAGCACAGGACTGAGTGGGCCCGCTCTGCATCCTCTGGGACACCAGGATTTACCAGGATTTGCTCCCACCACGCTCAGTGTCTGTGTTGTTTCTGTTACACACACTGTGATATAGCCTCTCCGCCTCCATTACAGCAGTTGGCATTACAGATTCACCTGTACTCTTCAATGAAAAGTGTAAATAGCTTCTGTGGGTTTTCCTTTTGGAAAACATGGATTGTTTCAGATTTCTTCCCTAACAACCAGAGTCTTCTCTGCTACCACACTGATTTGCAACTGTGCTTTCCTTGAAGTAAGTTGCTCTGTGCCCGCAAGACATCTCTGAAGAAAAAGAGTTAGGTGAGATTTCTGTGTCTCTGACAAGAGTGTCAAGGGGAGGAGGACCACACAGAGCTTTAGTTGATGTTGCCATAGAGCAGCTAAACAGTTCCCTGCCTGCCTCCCTAGGCAGAGGCACCAGTGCTGCGCCAGGCATCTCCCTGCTCTGCAGCAAATTGACAGAAACTCGGCGTCTATTGCTTTCTGCTTCTCTGACCAGGGTATTTGTAGGGTACAGGTGGAGCTGAGATCACCGCTGCAGGACTAATTAGCCCAGGAGCTGGGAGCAGCAATGCTTTCCATGGAAATACATGCAGATTTTGAAAGGGACAGGGTGGCCTTATTTAAACATCTGGAAAAAAAACCCTTATTTGACAACAAGCTTGACTGGCAGGAAAGCCCATTTGTGGTCCTATAAGGATAATGCCACATGCAAGAAGGAAAGAGATGTTCTAGAGAGAAGTGGTACCAAATATAGAGGAACAATTTTAGTGGGAAAATATGATGTAAAAAGATTTCACCTTGGTCTTTCTGCCAAAGAATTAGTTAAATCCCAACTGATGGTTGTGGTCTGGCTGCTCTTCAGCAGATGCATCCCAGAAATGTAATCCCAGTCTTGCACATGCAATTGCAGAGACACATTGACCTGCTAACATGGGAAATGATCACAGCTTCAAACACAAGGACATCAGAAGAGCCTCCCACTGGCTGTCACTTTGGCGCTCTACTCCTGGAATTAGAAAACTGCCTTTCTATCCTCCTTTCATCCCTAGGGAGGTAAACATCAAAAGTAACATAAGACAAAGCTTTAGCTACAATATTTCTGTGTCATTTCGCTGAACATGAAGCCAGAGCTATTTGGAAAAACAGGAAGCTCAGAAAGCCTCTAGAATCACCACTGAAAATTTTCCCGCACACCTGCTACCAGTTGGGACACAAACTTTTGAAGCAGTTCTTGGTAGCAATCTGCTTTCAGAAGACAAGTGGAAGGAGGTCTTTGTACAAAGCATATACCACTGTTTGTGTTTATTCATTAGCTTGCATACCACTGTTTCTACAGCAGCTCAGAGCCTTCCTATGGGATGAACTACAGGTCTTTCTTTTTATATAATCCCTCATCTAGAGTTTTTTTTTTTTTCTCTCTCTAGAAATTCAGCCAAAGAAAACATGATGTTGGATTTTTAGTCCCTTACCCTTGGGCCTCATTATCCATGTCTCCAACCTTATTTATTTACATTTCAAGGGAGAGGTTGGCAAAGAAGCGAAAACATGAAGGCTGCATTGCAAACTGTGATCAGCCAGTTTTCTCAGTGTACAAAATCCTGCAACTCATTCTGCAGAGACAGGAGATATGGCAAGAAACGCAACTCATAGACTCTGGATTACATTTCCTTCAGCTCCATTTCTTGACGTATATTTATACTATTTCTCTTCAAAATCAACAAGAGGCTCCCCCTAAACTCTCCATCTTGACGCTCCATTTCCTTTCTCTTGTTTCTGTTTCTTCTTTCTCATTTTTTTTTCTCTGAACTTCATCAGGGAGGACATGAGGAGGAAGAGGGTTCATACTTTGTCTCTCTCTCACTTTGAACCATCTCCTAGCAAACCAGAGACCTTTTTCTCAAGGCAGGAGAGAATGAATTCCTTGGCTCCAAGTTGAAGTCAAGGAATTCATCCACGGAGTCCTCTGCCCAGCACACAGTTCTGGAGCAAGTCTATGTTCCGCACTAGTGCTTGCCCAAGGGTCTGGAGCTGGTGCTTGCCCAAGGGTCTAGATTCTCCCCGCCCTGGTTGCTGCCTCTTACTCAGGACCCCTCTAGCTGTTGGCCGTTGCTCATGATCACCCTGAATGCGGTTCTGGGGATACAAAGCCATGGCCTCCAGTGAGCCTGCAGCTGAAATTGCTGTGGCAAGCAACTGTACCCGCTCACCTCCAACAGCACAAGCACACAGCGTGATGGGAAGGGACCTCATTCATCCACAGCCATACTGAGGTTCACCTCCTGCTGTGGGAGGGAACTCACTTGGGAGCAGGTGGCAAGGAAGGCAGAAACGAGGTCACAAGCTGGCCCGCAGGGACCAAGCAGGGCCCTGCCACCCTTTTTCATGACAGCCGAGAGGGGAGGAGGCACCGCCAGTCTGTTGTGTGAACTGTGAAGCAATCTGCTGTGTGCGAAAACGCCAGCCAGGCC